>JAEMWC010001668.1:0-70000 GCA_016490735.1 Pachyseris speciosa | reverse complement strand
TTTCGTATGTCTTTCCAAAAAAAATTTGTTCAGTATGTACGAGTAAATGTAAGTTGTAATGACTGTACCAGCTAGTGTGAATTAATAGTTTGTGTGCGTGTGTGCACGTTTGTGTGTGTGGTGTGTACGTGCGTGGATGTGCGTATTTCGCCATGTAAGCAATATTGTTATTTGTTATCTGTTATCTGTACTGTTTGTGTAATGAGAAATAAAATTAAAAAAAAAATAAAATAAAAATAAAATAAAACGAGGAGTGAGTATAAAATTCGGACTGAAAGCTGCGGACTAGGTACAAAACGCGGACTGAGTACAAAACACTGTGCAAAAGGCGGTGTTGACTAAACGTGGCCTAGGCCATGGTTCCGGGCATGGCCCACCCTATGGCCTACCGGTAGTCATTTTTAACTCGAGGATACGCGAAGCGAGGAACGAGTTATTGTGGGCACTGCGTGTCACTCACTCACTAAGGTGTAGACACTCTTCGTAATTAGTCGGCCCTGAACGAGAGTGGATTGCTGATTTTGTAGTTTTCATAGAACGATTAGATCCATTCAGGCAAGGTGGACTGAAGATGTTTGAGATTAGTACGTACAATAGCCAACTTGGAGACTGATTTCATTAATCTTTGACCCGTTCAGGCGCCGCCGAACGTGACGAGGATCGGATATGACCATTTACTGTTATCGATCAACCCCTCAAGCTCACAAGGGTATATATTTCCAGCTTTCAGGAAATTGACCTGAAAATGAGTAAATCCCATGCCAAGGTTGTACGCTTTGATGAAAATTAATGATATTTGTTCAACATGTCGAAGTTACGTGAGCGAAACGAGGACTTCTTCAACGAACCAACATATTGACAAACATTGGGACAATTGTGGAGTTCATCAGTGGTGCGAAACCAAAGCCCTTTTGTGGTGAAACTAGGACAACAAACATTGCTTCGACGACTAGTGGTTCCACATTGGAAGAGAAGTGCTGACCCATACGGTCGCCTCTACCTGTATCTAGTCAAGGTTGTGCTCTAGCGTCTTGGACACCCTGAGACGGCTAACGTTTTCGTTTACATGTATTAATAGGGCGACTACGGAAAATTATTTCGCATGGCAGGGCAGTCTTGCTTGAAGTCCAAGTGTGCAATAAAACAGGTCACACACTGGTGTTGGTTTGTTGTGTTAGCGAAGCGTGACAGAAAAAAAATTCGTTCTAGAAACAGTCGCACTCTCAATGACATTCATAGCTGTTTGGAAAATGATGATGTCAAAACATGTAACACATGCAATCTTCTCTGGAACTTACAAATCTCAATATTTTTCTTTCTGATGTTTTATTTCTGGTTTATTTTAGTTCCTCAGAAGTTGTTGACAGGCTGGCAACTGTACGATTTGATTTTCCCATTACATTTAACTTATAAAATGAGTTTTTGTTTTATGTAAATTTGTTTAATTACAATTCACTTAGCTTTTGTCTCTACTGATTTGGACAAAATAACAAAGTAAACTAGGTAACGCTAATAAACTACAGAAACGAATTAGAAACATGTATTTCCTTCTTGAAATAGTAATTTTTTTCCTCTTTTTTTTTTGTGACGAACCAATTCAATACATTTGCTAACATTCGCGAAGGACAAAATTTAGCGAAAAACTATTGCTATGCTGCATCCATGTTCGACCATAGAGGGTTTTCACATGACGCCACGGCCGCCATGTTGGAAGTACAAAAAACACCGATTTTCCTTCGGGAAATATGTTTTATTGTTGGGTGAATAATTTTCATCGTTTTGCACCTCCAACATCGGCCAACCTTCTATTAGGTCGAACAATTAACTACTTAGGCGGTGATTCTAAACCTGAATTGTCACGTAGTCATTTTTACAGCTTGTATTGGTCTATTTTAATCACACTCTCAGCTGCTGATATTTGGAAGAAGCCATAGCATTTGTGACAGAAGAAAAATATTTCCAACTATATTTTATATAGTTAATAGTGCACCAGAAAAGCTCATCAATCACGCAATCAATTAGTTAATAAGTTATTGATTAATTGTTTTGGGCGACCAGCTTCTTGGCCTGGGATCCCTAGCCGGAATAGTTGAAATTATTTTTGGGAAAAATTCAATGCACAGTGTTCTTGTGTTTTTACAGGACAGGTCCCATAAAAAAATAGTACATTAACAATTTATTTATAATTCCACATGCATGTGGTTCTGTAGTCTCCTCTGCACAAACGTCTTGAAACCCACTGGGTCTTGGGATGCCTCACTGCCTATGGTTAGCCTAACTGACAGCACTTTTTTTGCAATCCTTTGCATAACAAAAAACAAAAACCGACTAGAAAGGAACTGGGGATGAAAGACTGTCTTAAAATAAGAACCCTACAGTGAGCTAGTAAATAGTGATACCCTCCAATAAGGCTCTAGATTCAATGGCAAATACTATCACATATATGTTCCCTGCAAAGGGAAGAAAAGTCAATGAACTCAACATTGATAAACATTATTTATAAAATTTTTAACATTCCCTAACATATGTCACATGTCTACACCAAAGGTCGGTGGATCCTTTATCCACGAGTTAGCCACAGGCACTCTTTGATTTTATAACTCGGTTCATCCATATAAAGACAGTTGTAATGACGATGACGACAATAATAATAATAATAATAATAATAATAATAATAATAATAATAATAATTAATTGAAGTAAATATGATGATGATGATGTTGATAATGATGATGATGATGACGATTTTGTTCCCTTCTCACTGGCGAGAACGTATGTAATTTCCTGTCCCTTTGAGTGTTTGTCATAAACCAATCAGAGATGGTATAGTTTGTTGAGTACGTAATAAAACGTACAAACGTCTTTGGAACTGTTTCTTGTATTTGCAAAAAAAAATTAAGGAGCAAATGGTAAGAAAAAGATGTTCATTAATTATTGATGGTTATATTTAACAGCTGATGATGGCAGTTTAGCATCCAGCTATATATTAATTCATGCAAAAGAAAGACACAACAGGCAATTTTGAGTCGATGGCTTGCAAACAGAGTTTAACTGACTGAACGGTAAAATGTAAGACGTTGCTATGAAATACGCAAAGCTAAATGGAATTGTATTGACTGCGGCCCTCATTTCGGGTGAGTGTGAAATTCACTTTTGTCTTTTTCCCTGTTTTTTTTTTTTTTCACTTTGACTGACAACTAGCGATATGGAGTGCGCGTCTTCTTTAATATTTTAACATCGAAAATTACAAGGAACACAAAAGAAACCAATATAGTCGGTCCATCAAAACCGGGCAAATCAACTCATTTGTGCTGGAAATGTTATTTAGATTCTTGTTAAGTGCGTTTTACAAAATCTCCTCTCTAAGGTTGATTTTTCCTCATTGTAGAAAACGTAAGCTTAAGGACCTTATGGATAACCGTGGAACCGTGGAACGCAGGCAAACAAAAAAATTTCAAAAAAATCGAACAACGGACGGGCAAATACCAGTATGAAAAGATCAAAACTACAGTCTTTCCATTATTGGAATGGTCCTGGGCCTTGGGAGCGTACAAAAAAAGAATGTTTTGTTTTAATTTGGTGATTTTACTTTTAAATGTCTTGTTCAGCATTTCATAGTAAGGAACATGAAAACACATGATGAACGCGCACGTACATTGTCAAAGAATTTTGCTACCCTTATGCGATAGCTAACAATATTTCCACTTGTTTTACGGCTCTTTAACTTATTCTGACCAGCTAGAGTAGGACTCTCGCGTTTATTTTTATGGCATAAAAGCGTGCGTTTTCGATTTATTCTATTGGCAAGAAATATTAACTTTGGTTAACTGGAGATTTAAATTCAGGTTCGTTTCAATTTATTCGCTCTATATAAGGCCCTGAAAATGATGGGTTTTTTTGGTGTCGCAGGTTTTGTTGATAAAAAAAGTGGTTATTTCTTTGCTGCTTTGAATAAGACAGCCTAAGTCATCAGCTGCACTTATAACAACTGAACGCGCGAATGCTTTGTTTATCTGCTACTGTTTTTTTTTATGAATTCTGTAGCACAACTGCAGCTTGCATGTTAATTGATGAAGTTTAACATGTTTTGTTGTGCACGGTTAACAATTTCTGGTCAAAGGTTTAGAATAGCTCTCTCCAGAGTTTTTCCTGTAAATATTATCTTTTTTTTTTTTCTTGTAAATACTTCTATACAAGGAAGGCCAAAGACCGAAAGGTTCTAGAGAAGCAGTCATGGCTCCCAGCTCACGACACATGTACACATATCAATTTTGATTCTCTGTTAAGCTCACTATAAAACCAAGAAATAAACTGTCAAAATACATATAGCGACTAACTGACTTAAGGAAACGACAACGTGTCAAGCAACTGGGGTGGATAACACCTTGTGTGCTGAAAATTCTAGAAGCAAACAAAACAGCAACTTTTTAAATTTGCATGCAGTCGCAATCGAATAACTCAGTTACTAATGTAGGCACCTTAAGTAACGAGGAAGGCAACGGCAACGAGAACGCCACAAAAGAATGGGCTTAATGGGTAAAGCAATCGCTCTGGACGTCGGTTTTGCATTTTGGTACATTTCTTTGCCGTCCTCAGCAAAACAACAACGAGAAATGACCTAATGTTATGTTTTCTTGAGAACGTGACTGAGCGTATGACGGCAAACGTTTCTTTCTTTTTCCTTACTTTGACGTCGTTCATAGTAATTTAGTTCCATGACATTTCGCCAACGTTTTCCAAGTTAAACAAATTGGAATAATCACGAAAGAGTTACAGAAACGAGAAGTTATATTTTAAAATGACGTCTTCGTGGACTGAGGTAACTTGCATAGTCTTTCAATTTTTACGGCTATTAATATACAAAACGTTAACAGCAGAAAAATTCCAGCAGTACCTTTCGAAACTGTTGTATATAGTTCGAATCAATCTATGTGAAAATTCGTACAAACGTCGATACGACAGCGCTTTACTTGGAGACTAGAGGAACAAATCTTCAGTTTCAAATATGTCAGTCGACGCTGGCCTTTGAGTGAATTGAATCGTGGAAAAACAACCTTATCGCTCAGCCATAAGTTTTCTCAGGTAATTAACTATTGATTGAGACTTTTTTTTTTAGATTTCCGTCGTGATGCTTGCTTATTTCAACCTGAGCTTTTCATTAGCAAAATAAATAGCTTTTTTTTTTTATTTTGTTCAGAACGCAAGAAGCTGTGCTTAACCTCGACACATTAGGCAAATAGAGACTAAGGGTTTACACAAATTTTAGATAACGCTTAAACGCCATCTAAAGTAATAATACCTACTACCATTGATATATTACGAATTTATTCCCACCTATGTAACCATATTTATTTATAGTCTAATATTACGTTTGTAAAGCTATGTTGCCTGTAAATTTTGTTACATTTGTGTTATCACGGTCAGGGCTCCATTTAAAATACCAATGCTATGCTAAACTGGATGCTCCTGTAGAAATATTGATTTAAATAAATAAAAAATATAATATAGTATATTCAGTGTTACCTTCAGCATGCACATACTTCAGAAAATCTTAGTGTATTATTTGTGCATCACTCCACATAATTTATTCTCTATTATTTCCTTTGTGACTAGGGAGCCCAGGTTTTATAACCCTCTTCGTTTCTTCTGACTCCCTTGCCAGCTTACTATTATTGTATTTAATTGTTTAGGTTGTTTGGCTAAAAAGAACTGAACTGAACTAAACTGGAAGACTATATAGATGGACTCACTGTAGTATCATGGAAACCATGACCTCTACTTTATTTGGCTTTGATCTCCTTAACATCTCTATTAAAGAATTAACTTTGTATACATTTTTCATTCGGGGAGGGAAGGGGGGAGGGGGGGGGGGGACAGGGACGTGCACTGATATCCCGTCCCTTCCTACCCCCTCCCCTACGAAAATGAGGATGCTGACTGTCTTGGATTGTTAGCTGCAAAAGAAAAAAAAAAGAGATATTTTGAAAACTGAGTTTTGTTGACCTTTACATTAAAAGAGCGGCTCACAAGATGTTATTTTAAATTCATTTTGTAGGTATTGAGTGCTCTAATGTCTCGGAGAAGACGATACCGGATATTTTGGGTGAGTAGTATTTCCCGATGTTTGATACTATCAACGATTGTAATTTGAAAATGAATTTACAAGACTTACAGCGGTTAACAGTCACACGCGCCCTCCAACGGCTTTTTTTTTCCTTTGTCGAAAACTAACGTCACGTCAGTCAAATGTATCCATGACAATAACGGGGTTTCTTTTAAACGAACTACTCGCAGAGTACCCAAGTTTCTCTTTCATCTTTACTTGACTCGTTGATAAACAGAAACTGTTCTGGTTGAAACTAAGAAGTAAATCTTCTGAACTCTGTGCCTTTTCGTTCGTCTCGCTCACGGGCAATGATTTGAAGCTACAAATTTACGAACAGTGTACGGCAACCACAACAAATTGAGAACTAAATAATAACCTTTATTACAGGATGAACTACAAAAATTTGACTGCTAATCTCTTGCGGCTTTCAGTACCTTTTTTACTGTCAATCCCATCTGTCTTATAGTTCTGCTGAGGGTTTGCATTGCATACGCCTCACCTCTCTCGTACTCCAACCACGCTTGCAACTCGTAAGGATAGAGCTCTGGATTATCTTACAGCATAACGAATGTCAAGAATTTCAGCGGCTAAATAATCTACATCCGTAAAAAGCTGATAAAAAGTCAATTTCCACACAACTCGACTCATTTTCTGAGGCCAACGTTTTCAGCTACCTGATATTTTTCGTTTCTTTGATCTTCTCTTTGGCGGATCGCTTACGACTCCAGTGTTTACGTACAATCGAATCGCCTTCTTCACAAACGTTTTGCTCCCAAAATGTGTTTCTGCATGCTGTGTGATTCAAGGCTGACCATGTTGTCCCGACATAATAATCCTCCATCTCAACGAATTAAATTGGAAACGACTTTGTCAGTAATAACTGAGCGATTTATACCTGATCACAACGACGATTGAACATGGCCGTGAAACTGACACGAAACAAGGACTAGATTGTCATGGAAACATTTGATTGACGTCCACCAAAACTTAGTTTTCGAAAATGGGAAAAAATCGTTGGAGGGCGCGTGTGACTGGTAAGCGCTGTAATGTGCTTATTCTTCCCAATATACTGTAGTTTCAGGTTCGCCACTAATCAGTTTTTTCTTTTATTCGATCTCGTTGTTTACATACAATACAAGCAACGGCACAACATGCCTTGAACACCCTGAATTTTTATCTTGAAAAATTCTCCAAGATAGCAAAAAAAAAAAAAAAAATTAAGTTTCTGAATCGTAGCATTCCATGGACTCAGAGGTGGGGATTGGTGATTCGCTTTTCGAGAAATGTAGTTGTGAACTTCAGTGGATACGACTTAGCAGGCAAATTAACTATTATTTTCGATGTGTTTTAACTTATATTACCATTCTCAAGTAAACAAATTATGAATTTGTTTGAATAACCGAAGGCCGTTAGAAGGCAAAGCTGTCTTATTTAGCACCCTTAAAATTAAAGAGAAAGCGCAGCCAAATGTGTTTGTGAGTCATCAGTAACCTCTGTAAAGTTCCACAGCCGATTATATTACTTGCTTGTTTCATCCTGAACTAGACTGCGAGTAGCCTCTAATTTCCCGCCCCACAATCCATCGCCGAAATTAGAGACTACTCGCAGTCTATCCGGATCCTGAACCGATGACATACGCAATATCATGCGACTCTCCTTCTTTTCGGGGGATCTGAGCATCAATGCAGATGTTTTGGTTGGAATTTGTTTTTACTAAAAACACGCCTCCAATAAGTATTTTAATACTTTAGCAATTTCAGCGGAAATTTATCAAGTGATGTTTTATGTTTTTGTCAGTGAGTTACCCTACGTCAGCATTTCCTTTACTGAATAGCAGTACCCAAAAGCATACAATCCATTCGAAACTGTTTCTCCAAAGTAAACGCATGTCATGGTGTCGTGCAGAGTCTTTTTTCCAACAGAACTGACCTCTGTATTATTACAAAGCCGGTGGGCGCAGTTGTGAGAGCACTCGCCTTTCACCAATATGGCCCGGGTTCGATTCCCGGACTCGACGCCATATGTGGGTTGGGTTTGTTGTTAGTTCTCTATTCTGCTCCGAGAGGTTTTTCTCCGGGTATTACGGTTTTCCACTCTCCTCAAAAACCAACACTTCGAAATCCAATTCGACCCGGAATGTTCAGACGTTTAATAGACGAGCCCCGGCTTGGGAGATTGGGCAACCATTCCCCACGCTATCGAGCTGAAATAAATGTCAGTTTAATTTGATTTGACAGTCGTGTCAATAACTGAGTTCCTAAATATGAAAGTCATCACAATATTTATTTAGTTTTTTCATTCCTGTTTGCAGGTGGTTATGGATTATCTTGGACAGGTCAGTGACATACGTTATATCCTAACATCCCACACCTTAATCAATGTACAGAGTAAATATAGCGGTTTACAATTCACTGTCGAAAGAAAATTTCGCTTGGTTAGGTTCCGTTTCACTTCGCTCTGTGATTGGTAGCAAAACTCACCTCACTCTCTCAAACAGTGAGTTCCCGTCCACATTTATCCGGAAATATTTGAAAAAAATGCGCGTATTTTTTCGAAAAAATACCGTCCACACTTAGGGCATTCACATGTAAACGCTTAAGTCGATGGAAAAAAGATAGCTTCCCTTACAGTATATGCGCAAAGCAGGCCGGGAGAGCATGGACTTGGCCTATGACATCACCGTATTCGAAAACTTCCGTTTGCGTCCGTCCACACGAACGGTGATATAAGATGGCGTTTAAAAATCTCCACTATGGAGAACGTATTCGGAGAACTCCGTTTCTGGTGCCCGAAAGTACCGTTTACTTGTAGACGAAAGGCGAAAACGGAGGAAAAATTTCCTTTTTAGTCGTGGATACGCAAAGCGTAGAAACGAGTATCATTGGGGGTCAGATTATGCAAATTTGTTACTCACTCAAATGTAAACAAATCGATACGTCAACGGCAAGACCAATAGATATCGATTTTCCGAAATATTGCCAGAACACTTATGTCGGCTTTCCTAAGTAATTTCTAAGGAGAAACAGTCGAACCGATGAACGGAATAAAAAATTAAAGTTAATTAAACTTATTTCAGCTCGGATCGAACGAATAAACGGCGATACTCCGTCACAAGCACAGCTTCTCCGACGTTCAACCAATTTACGATCTCTGGAAAAATATATGGGTAATTTCACCCAAGAGCTTTTCCAAGTGTGCATAGGAATTGACGACGGGAACTTTTACACAAATATAGCTGCATTCGCGAAGCCATTTTCGGTGAAGGAAATAATATTCTAACGAAAATAACGCAATCTAAACTTAAAATATTTCTGATTGGCGCATTATTCTGACAAAGGATAAAAACGGCCAAATATATTAAGTCTAAAGTGTGTATTCTAAAAAATATACATTTCCTTGCGTACATTTCCACGGGGATTAGAATGATATGGTACACAAAAACACGTTATGGAACAAATCAACCACGCAACAGAAATGACAGCTTTCGAACACATGCCGCGCCGCCACATGCAGATGAAATTTTAGTGCGGCGGAAAATAGCCCCAAATTCTAAAAGCCAGAATGGCGGAAAATCACCCCAAATCCTAACAGCCGGAATGCATAAAACTAGGAAGCGAAAAACGCGAAACGTTTGTTGTTGTAGTTGTTGCAGAGATATCCAGCTGATGAGCACTGATTCTCGTTTGGAATCCACCGCATAATAAGGTGTAACCCCCAGTAAATAATGAGACTAAAAGTGACTGAAAATGAGATTAGGACCTTTAGTCCCTACCCCCTTTTTTGTGTTCGCCAGTAAAGGTTTCCCAAAAATATAACTCTCCGAGGAAAGCAAATTAAGTACTCAAAAAAACATCTTTCAGTTTGTTAGAGGTGACTCGGAAGACGACGCATCAAGCCGACCAAGGTTTTTTTTGTTTTGTTTGTTTGTTTGTTTGTTTTTTTACGTGCTAATTCACTACGTTCAAACGAACGTAAATTATTTGCCACTTAAATATCCGCACTAACCGGTACAACGAAGCATGAGCTAAATTCCTAGATATTTTGTTACACGTAATCTGCTACACTGTGGTTCCAACACGTACATGTCCTTAGTCTCGTCACTTTTTCAGCGTCAGTGAAGCTTTAGCAACCTCTCAGAAAAGTTATGCGAGGGGTCGTTACTTACAACAGAGGTTACCCCACCAGAACGTAAACTATGGAGGCCATAATCTTTAGGATCACAGCGCACATCCTTTAAAGCGTCCTTAAATATCTCCCTACAAGTATAAGATAACATGCCATTTCTAAGGGTATACCCTAATTTCTTCTCCGTTAACGGCCTGAACAAGCGCAACTAACTAGATAGGTCAATATCGGCTGCTTGGATATACCTACGCAATACTGCCACAGGACAATAATTACTCTCTAACTTAGGGATATACACATAGTTCCCCTGCCTATACAAATCCGTTTTACTCTTTGGTACAAATACTTTAGCAAACTCCTCGTGAAAGGATATGTGATTGGGCTGAATGTTAGCTAATTCATTAAAACGAAAAAAATCCAGCAAAGCCTAAGGAAGTTACAGCCGCAATACGTAAGTCCTTCAACGATGCGTCTTCAGCACCAACTCTGTCGATAATACTCTTAACGACGACAGCATCAACGGGATTCTTCTTGCTAACAGGAAAGCTCCTTGTTCTTTTGTCACACTCAATCATGCTTCTGCAGCAGGCGTTGTCCAAAGGATTAGGGCCGTCATCAGGTGCGAAAGAATAGAGCCATTTGAGCGCCGCATGATCCAACACCATCGAGGCGGGAGACCTAAGCTGTTGATCTAAATTAAATAGATAAATGGCGACCACAGGAGAAGGAAAAGGTATCTGAACAAGAATTTGTCTACTCCTGCACCACACAAAAAATCTTTTTAATTTCGTTGATGAACTTTTTGGCAGTAGAACTAGCCCTGGATTTAAGCAAGGCAATAATTAATGAATTACGATCAGGCCTAAGAGCAGGAGGAAGTAACGTCCAAAAAATTATAAATATAACGTTTTATAACAAAGGAAAGGAAAATAAAATCTTGACTTAAATGACAAAACAAATAAACACCTAAACCAAAGGAACAACTAAACTATATAACATCGCAAAGTAACAGCACTGGGGTGTAAATTAGCCGCGCCTAAAACTCCTAACTAAAAAACAAATGCCCGATGCTCGCAGGGATAGACAAACCAGACAAAACACGGAGGCCCTAGAAAGGGCGTGCGCCGCTGAAGAGGCAACATTCATAACGCCAAACTAATAGTGTCGTGAGAAAGGCTAGCAAAGAATTAACACATGTTCGGCCACATAGTCTAACACTGTGGGTCCAAAGTCAGCTCGTGAACATAAAACGGACAGACACAACTTCCCTACATAAAGCTTCTTGCAATACGTGAGGGATAAATCGGACCCTCTTGTCCCCGTCTGGAACACTCAAGTTCTTCAGCTCACACTCCTGTAAGCAATTGCCACTGCATATGACCAGTGTCATTTCTCTAAACACATCCATCCTCCTCATGACCAGTGTCATACGGCTCTAGAAAATCGAACTACAGCAGTCCTTAAGTCAGCTTTCAAATAAGCGAAACGCGCGGGAACCTCTCTACAAAAATTCCAGTCTAAGGGCTACTACATTGCCCGTAAAATTTACAGAGCCCAGGAACGAATTCAAATTTCTTTCTAAGGTGAGAGCCTCATTTCCATTCCGTAAGAAACAGCCTTTCATAAACTGCTTGTATTTATAATTACTTGTAATCAAAGGCCAGAAACTGGACGAAGGCCACAGCGGTATCACGATGGTAGCCCTCGCCTTCTGGAGACTCAGATAATGGAGGGCGCGAGCAGCAAGAGGTACCGGAGGAACCACTAAACAATTCTCAGACTCCAGGTTTTGAACAATAAAGTCCACCCCTGATGTCGCTGGGTTCCAAAAACGGGAAAAGAATCTTGCTAGTTTCGCAGTATAAAAATTAGCAAAACAGTCAACTGTGTGCGGACCCCATAATTCTTCTAAATGGAGAAAAAATTCCGGAGTAATCTGCCAATCATCAAAGTCAATAAAACGACTGATATAATCCACTCTCTCATTTCCCGTTCGCGGGATCCACTGGACCTCCAAACGAATATTATGCACAGCACAAAACTGGAAAATGTTGACAGCTAGTCTGTGCAGATCTAACTTCATGTTTCCCATTTCGATGATTTTCGCAGCCGACTGACTATCTGTAAACCACTTGACAAGGGAAACCTCCAGAACTGGGGCGAACAATTCGAGAGATTAATCAATGGCGGCAAGCTCTCTCCAAGTAGAACTTTTGGAGCATTCGGATGGTTCCCAAAGCCTGTGACAGATATGATCCTCATTAAAGATGATAACTGAACCACACCCATGCAGTAGCACTCGCATCAGAATAAACGAAACGTCGAGGCTTATGAATGAGGAAACAATCCCGAATCTTGAGGGAATTCAGATTTGTTCTCCAAAAACGCAACTCTTCAATGCAATACTGATCTAATACAATGTTCTCCTCCCAATGCTGGACACTTAATGTAGACAAAACGCAGTGCCTAGACATAATTCTGAAGATATTGCCGGAAACAGGTGATGTAGAAATAATTTGCCCTGTGAAAGAGGTCAATTTTCTAGCAGAAATAACGAAGCCAGAGTCAACAATACTATCAATAGTACTGAGTATTTTGGCAAACTTCCTATCGACGATTTCAATGGTTCCGCGAGCACTGTCCCATGTAATACCCAGCCAATCGATTCGCTGACAAGGTTCCCATATCGATTTCTCGGTATTTGTGACAAAACCCGCCCCACCAAGATCGGTTTTAACTGCTTTAGCCATGCTACTACACACTTGGCGATCTCTTTCTATAGCCCAGCCATCGTCAAGAAAAATAGCAATGCATATTCCCTGATGCCTCCAATGTTTCTCCAAAGGCTTAAGAGTTTTGGTGAAAATGTGAGGCGTGGACGATAAACCAAAAGGCAAAACTGCAAACACGTAAGACTTTGTGAGATTAGAGCTACCATGCTTCCAAGAGAAACCGAGGTAGGTTTGATGACCCTCAAATTTTTCAATATGGTGGTATCCGCTCTTCAAGTCAAAAGAAAACATAAAGGCCTCTGTCATGAAGTAGAACAAGGCAATTTTCCAGTCCTCGTACTTGACGCGCATCTTTCTCAGACTCTTATTAGTGTATCTCAAATCGAGAATTAGCCTCTTTTTGCGCGTGGCTTGAATGGAACTGACAAGGGATTGACCACCAACGGAGGTACTACAACTTCGAGAACACGACCCGACTCAACAAGTTCACGTATAGCATCCTCAACAAAGTCAGCGTGGACAAGGGATGATCTGTTGTTTCTAAACACTGCTGGTTCCGGAAGACTAATTAAAGGTAACATATATCCCCTCTCTATAACTTTAAGAATAAATTTCGAGGTTCCAATGCGCTTCCAAAATTCCAGATTTCTTCGAAGATTCCCTTTAACATTTACAAGCGGTGAACGGTCAGTCAGCTCAAACTCAAACAATTCGTTATCACAATATACCTGTGCAATATCCGAAACCTCCTGTTCAAACACCTCACTGCTTAGGACCGGGGTGGGGTTACATTCCCTGACTGAGCTTGTCGGAGATGTAAGAGTATCCGGGCGTAAAGCCGGTTCCACGATAGACATTTCTGGAGCTCGACTAAGCGCTGGTACAGTCTCTTGCCCAGTGGTCGAGCTTAAAACATCTGAAGCAGCTGGAAACATTGACCAGGGTAATGTAAACGCAGTCGTTTTATTGGATTTAAAGAAAGCCTTTGACACCGTCGATCACGATATTCTATTGTCTAAACTTATGAAATATGGTGTCCATGGCACTTCATACGATTGGCTTAGATCATACTTGGATCGCCGCACACAACGATGTTTTACAAATGGTTCTCTCTCTGGGGACCATTTCCTTACTTGTGGTATACCTCAAGGTACAATTCTGGGTCCACTCCTTTTTATAATATGACCAGCTCGAAGGATAATAAGTGTAGGATAGCAAGCGAGAGAGATCGAACGAAACCACCGTAAAGTATAAATAGCTAGAAACGACAATCACGACCTCACAATAGGCATACTGCGACACCTGACACAGAAGAATCCAGTCAGGAATTTTCCAGCGGAAAATGTATTTACGTTCTAATTCACTACGTTCAAACGAACGTAAATTATTTACCACGTTAATATCCGCAAAAACCGGTACAACGAAGCATGGGTGGATCGCTTGCGGACCCTAAAGAATAGCGAACAAAACAAAGTACCCTAACTAGAAGAAAGAACAGAAAATAAGCAGTATCGGAGGAAAAACACACACAAATAATGCTACAATTAAGGCTCACCGCGAAAAAGCTGCAGATCTGTTGACGAATGGGAAGTTTTGGCTCTCTTCTCTGGCCCGTGACGAACTTGCGTGGCCTGCCTTCGTTTACGACTCGCCGCGTCCTTAGCCTTCTTCAACCGCTTCTCGTCCTCGGAACCGGAGGCCAATTCATCTGAGACGTACTCGTCCACTACTCTCGAACCGTCGGCACTCTTGTTGGCTATTCGGATCAACTTTTGGCGCTTGCGGATCAATTCCTTGTCTTCGACAATCAATTTAATAAGATCTTTGTTTTCAGGAACATTTGCAGAGGTTTATCTATCAAAAATTGAATCAATCTCGGCATTATGCTCAAACTGCCTCTGGTTACCTTTATATTTCATGAGAGTAACCTGCTTATCCACCTTGGATTTCGACTCGATCTGTTTACTCTTCTCATCCAGTTTAACTTCAAGATAGCTTTTGAATATCGAAAAGACTTCGTTAATGACAGGCGAATCTCTGGGATTAGAAGTACCAGCAACACTAGGTTCTGTAGCGCTAGGTCCCGTGACGTCTCCGGGATTAGGCATCCTCAATCGACGTGCTATACTCGTGTAAATAGAGGACGTGACCAGCTCGAAGGATAATAAGTGTAGGGTAGCAAGCGAGAGAGATCTGGCGAAACCGCCGTAAAGTATAAATAGAAAGAAGCGACCAATCACGACCTCGCAATAAGCGTCCTGCGACACCTGACACAGAAAAATCCAGTCAGGAGTGTGATGCTAAAATACCAGCGGAAAATGTATCATCCATTGCCAGAGCTATCAACCAAACTAAAAAAAATTGGTGGACACTTTTGTTTTACATTTGCATGGACAGGGCTTCCTGAAAGCGCAAAAATTACCTGTTCAGCTTTCAAAAGGAGCACATTTTTTTCACTCCCACGATTTCTCCCTGCCTCGATAATTCTTTAAAACGCGTGATAAAAATATGCAGCCCGAGGTTAAATTGTGTCAAGCTCATGAACTAAAAGATTGATGCTCAAAAGAGCTGGACGTTTAAATACATTAAAAAGTTGTTTAAACACTTCCAAAAAGCGTTTTCACGCGTTTAAACTAGTTAAAACGCCGTTTTCTCGAGTCACCTTGACTTAATCCCCTTATCGCAAATAAGGTCACATATCCACGACTTCTTCACAATTGTACTTTGATTATATATACGAGTGGACGGGGCTGAGAGGCAAAACTAGAACCAATCGAGAGTTCCTTGAAAGCTTTTCCAGTGCTTGGCTTATTGCAGTGTTTACGTCTCATGTGACCGGTCAGAGTAATTGGTTTAGTTTAGTTTTGTCTTGTTTTACGACACTCAATTGAAAGTTGTTCCAATAAATAACATAAGCGAAAGGTTACGCATGAAAATTCTACTTTGGAGAATGTATCCTGTTAACATTTTTATGTTTCTTTTTATTCAAAGAACCGTTGGCAAATTCGCTCAGGTATTCATGATCGTATCCCTTTTCGAAAGATTACGTGTGAACACTCTACTTTGGAGAGCAAATGTCCTGTTTATATTTTATAGGATTTAAAATTAAGCATTTTTTTGTTGGAAGACCATCTTCGTCTGTGCAAGTTAACAGGACACATTCTCATATAATTTTGCAATTGTATGATCTTAAAGTTCGATATTTTAGGACATCAACCTGTTTCTCTTCTTTCAGAGTTTAGCGGACGACTATTCTCTCCTGGAAAGAATCGCTCCAGCAAAGAAAGTGCTCTTCTTTTTGCCCCACATGCTTTCGTACCTGTAAGAATGAAAACGTCTTACATCAGCATCAGCATCAGCATCAGCAAACATCATCATCGTCATTATCATCACCATCATCATCGTCGTCATCGTCATCATCATCATCATCATCGTCGTCATTGTCATCATTGTCATCGTCGTCATTGTCATCATCGTCATCATCGTAATCGTCGTCATCGTCATCATCATTATTGCGTCATCATCATTGTCATCATCGTCATTATCATCATCATCGTCATCAAAATCATCATCGTCATCATCGTCATTATCGCCATCATCTTCAATATTATCGTCATCATCATCGTCATCGTCATCGTCGTCGTCTCATCGTCATCGCATCATTGGTTATCATCATCATCGTCGTCGTCGTCGCCATCATCATCGTCATCGTCATCTCCCTCGTCATTACCAAGTTACAGTGGAACCTTGATTTAACGAAGTGCCAGAGGACTAGAGAAATTGGTTCGTTATATCGAGGGCTCGTTACCTCGAGGTCCTTTTACATACATTTTAAAACGTCGGGCTGAAGAATATCGTTCGTTAAATCGAGGTTCTACGGTATTGTCATTGTTATCGTCATCGTTAATTAGTTATCGTTATTGTTAATTATCATTTTTACAGTTGTTATCGTCATCCTCATCCTCGTCGTCATCGTTCTTGGTTTTGCTGTTTGTTTATGTTATTATTATTATCATCATTTGGACAAAATCCCTGCTATAGGTTTAGAATACGAGAAGCACATAAGTTACATTGACATGCATTCTTAAAAAGATCGAAATTAAATTGCGCGAAGAGTAGATCGAACTAAGGGCTGTTGAAATCCAAGCAGAAAATTGGGATAACAAAACATTGCCATACACTGGTACGTATATTTTAAAGCTTTATAGCATTATTGTGGCTTCATTTTATCTCTGAATTAAAAAGCCCCCCCCCCCCCCCCCCCTCCGCTAGTAACCTATTCCTTCTATATTACGAGGCTCCACCTTTAAAAGATAACTTGAATAAATATTTTCGATTAAGAGAGATACCGAGATTAAAAAATATAGGCACTTACCTGAATTTTTTAGGCTTATGTATTTTATTTTCCGTCGGTGTTATTGGTGTTCCGTTTTGCATGGCTGTTCCACGCATCCAGGTGCGAACAATCTAATACAGTCCTGGGGCAAGATTCAGGAAGAGCTCTTACATTAAGATACATCCCAACCATTGTTGAAAAAGCAATGGCTATTGTTAAAGTGCACGTAAACCCAAAAATTGTTTTTCGCTAAAATAAATCTTGCACCTGATTGAAATGCATTGTGCCTTTTTTTTTTTTTGCAAATCTTAACTAGTTATTTTGAATTTTCTAGGGTGTTAAAGTTTAAAATCTGGCCATCGTCTGCCCCACGACCGAGTCAGAAGGGGCTTGGGTCTATTCTCGATTTTATGTCACTAACTGCTTTGCATGCATGTTTACTTAACACCTTAGAAAACTCAAAATAACTAGTCGAGATTTGGTAAAAAAGGCGCAATGCGTTTCAAACAGGTGCAAAGATTTATTTTAGCGAAAAAAGTTTAGGGGTTTATGGTGCACTTTAAGGAGCAATACTTAGAATATATTTTAGGTTTGAAGGGCTTTGTGAAGTCCCGCCTCAGTATAGCAGCCTTGATTTGAAGCATAAATTTACAAGGCAACGGTCGAGAAAAAGCTAAATTTAAATCGCGCGTGAAAAGCAGAAGTAAATCCAAAATAGGGCTACTAATTATCAAAATGACAGGCAAATGTGTTCATCTTTTAATTTTAATGAAAATTATATATATATATATATATATATATATTTTTTTTTTATCTCGGGCTATTCTTAGTGGATGAGAAAGTTTTGCTCTACCCTCAACGACACATTAGTAAGTGGAGTCAACAGAAGCCAAGCTTTGAAGGTAATTTTCGTAATGGATGATGATACATTAAAAAATTAAATGCATCGTCATTCGGATTGAGCCGTATGGAATCATCAAAATACAGCGCAACTCGTAAAAAAATACCGCGATACTAGCTGGGTATCAAATCGTGAAAGGTTGGGTCAAAGTTCCTCAAACAGTCGCCTTTCTTTGTGACATTAGGGAGTTTAAGAGACGAGGATGCGACGGCAACGAAAACGTCATTTCAAAAAATATCTTCTCGTTATTGTAGCACTTTCGCGATTATTCCAGTTTGTTCAACTTGTAAATTTTCGGCGAACTATCCAGGAACTAAATTTCTAGGAACGGCGTTAAAGTAAAGAAAAAAAAGAAAAATTTGCCATCATGTGCTCACGTTCAGGTTAAAACCTCAAACTTGGTCATTTCACGTTACTGTTTTGCAGAGGACGGCAAAAAAATATACCAAAATGTAAAACGCACGTGCAGACGTTCTCGTTGACGTTTCCGTCCTCGTTTCTTAAACTCCCTAACATTTGTACAGCAAACTGGACATCAATCAGTCTTTTATGTTTTATTTATTTAGTAACAGTATTTCCTATTGGCTTGACCCAAAAACAGCTAAAGGCGGATGCCTACAGGATAGCTAAGTTGCCGGGGCAAACCGTCTCCAGTTTTATCTTAATGAATCCTGTCGTGCTAAATGTATTAATTTGTTCAGTTTGGATTCGAAAACTAGAAAACTAATAATCACATAATATTAGTGGATTGCACAAAGTATACATTAAAGAAGCTGATAGCCCGGGTCATCCCATTTTACTCTTTTTTTCACATTCTGTTTTTGCAGCGAGCAGAATTTTGGTTTGGGAAGACCACTGCATTCTTCAAGAACACAACTGGACATAAGGAATGGAACATAAGGGAGAAAGAACTAAAAGAAAGCACGTTTCAAGCTGCAGAAATTTTTGAATTGTTTGTTCTGAAGTACTTTCAGACACGAGTCATTCTATATGGGTATCGTTATAACGGCACTGATCAGTTAGGTCAGTGTAATATATAATTCTATTTTTGAGATTCATTTAAAAATACGAACATAGGGCCAGTCCGCGCATAGTAAACACTCTCTCAGTTATTTTGATCTCTAACCTTTGGGTTTAGCTAAGCACAGCTCAAAAACAAAAGGAAATTAAGCTCAGCAACCTCGGGAACAGTAAACAAAATGACGATCTGACTGGTCTGACGGCCGACTACGGCTGTTGTACTTGCAGTATGTGTGCTGTCTGGTGAATTCACGAGTTAACTGCCATATCAAGGTTTTAGTTTGATGGAGTAAAACCGTTTCAAAATGTCGTCCAAAATGTTTGATGGAGAGCTAAACATTCATTTAACAAAAAATACTGGTTGAACGTCATCTAACATAAATGTTCTAACTTTGTTGAACCGGCCTGCCTTAACGAGGACTTACTCGCGCCAGGGCTTACAATTTCACGAAAAAAAAAATATAATAATAAACCTAAGCCTGTGAATGCGATTAGTAAAACTCCGTGAAACATTTCGCAAACTTGGAACTTATATTTCTGAAGATTTTCTGCCTGATGGAGAAAATTATCAGTCACAATGAACAAGCATTCAAATTGAAACATGAAGTACATTGAATCCTAACTGTTTCCAGTTGTATCACCCATAAATGTAATAAAAACCATAATGTAATGCTCACAGCCATAAATGTAATAAACATCAACCATAAATAAGATAAATGACTCACCATTAATGTAATATGATTTTAACCATAGATGTAATAATCTGACTCATCATATAGATGTAACAAATTTTAACAATAAATATAATAAACTAATCTTCTCTCTGAAATAACGTTTAGGTAGTGAGTCGGTTTTTACGGTTTTTACTTGGCTGTTTAATATTTTCACATTCATACTACACATTCAGCACAATTTTTACGGGAATTCCACTTGATTGTTTTGCTTGCTTCATTGCGCGTACGTTTTCGTTTGTATTTGTATGTGAAATCAACTAAGGATTTGCGAATTGCACAACTCGAGTCTTTCCCTCGTATTGTCTTTGCCAAAAGGCTAAAGCGATTCTCAAAACGATTTTCACTGATTTTGCAATGTTCTGACAGCTAGTTATTATTAGGGAGCTTTAGCAACGAGAACGGCAACGATCGTGACTAAAACATCACACGAGTACTACGAGTAACACACGAGTAACATACCAGTAAATACGAGTGCATACGAGTACATACGACTACATACGGGTACATACAGATACATACGAGTAACATACGAATACATACGAGTAACACACAGGTAACATACGAATACATACAAGTAACACACAGGTAACATACGGTCAAGTGTGGGTAATACGCATGAAATCTACAAAGTAAAAAACAAGAAATTGGGTTTTTCTCCGAAATATTTATGATGTGTGTGATGGGGGAAGGGAGCAAGGGGGCTTGATGGATGATGGGGGCTTGATCTCAGTTGCCCCTGAGTCAAGAAATTGGATATTTCTCCGAAATCTTTGATTTGTTTTTTATTGCTCGATGTATTTATTAATGCAAGGGTGTAGTGTGAGGAGAAAGTAGCATTTGAGGGTGTTTGTATTTGCGTGTGCATGTTAAATTTATGGTGAGTCATTTATTACATTTATGGTTGATGTTTATTACATTTATGGTGAGTATTACATTTATGGTTGTTATTACATTTATGGGTGATACATCAGTAAGGCGAGGAGAGGCTTCCACAGTGAAAGAAAGTTTGCTTTTTGGCCTTTAGAATATAAAATCGATCTTTGCACGATTAACTTATCTCTAACAAATAATAATAATATAATAATAATAATAATAATAATAATAATAATAATAATAATAATAATAATAATAAAAGAAAAAAAATAAAACGCTTGGGGGGGGGGGGGGGTTGAGCTCGAACCTTTGCAGGAAAATGTGTCTCTTGCCAAGGAGAATGTAATAGTTAAAGATATGCATTATATAATTTAGGATCTGCAGCGTTATAGCCATACAGTATACTAAAGATATCTACTGACAAGCATTAGATACTGCTAACTACTTTAAACCAAAATTCTTGAATTACACTACAGTTAACTACATATGAGATAGTGTTTCCAACGAGTCACAATGTATGCAGAGAGGGGAGTCTACAATCCTCATTTTATGCAGTAGCACGCCATGAGGAAGAATATTGTGAATAATTTTATATTGAAATATGCTTAATTTCGTTTCCTTGGAATGGCACTAACTTTAGAGCCATCTGGGAGACAGTCAAATTTAAAGCTACAGTGGACCCTCGACGTTTAACGAAGTGTCAAGGGACTAGAAGCCTCCCACGCAGACGTCTTTGGCCTCGTCACGCGTTCCTCTCCCGCGTACGTCTGCTTAACTGAACTGCCACTTCCGTTCGCCGGGCGGTTAGCCTTTGTTTTGAAGAAACCAATCACGCAGTATCTGTCTATTGTATAACAGATAGCCAGTAACGAGCTGTGTAAATAAGGAAATCGACACCCGTGGCGTAAATTCCACCAAACGGCCGATTCCCATGCATCGTCTGGAATAAATCCATTGATTCCTGCTTTCCATAAATTGGAAGACGAACTAGGATTGGCTGACCTCCGGTGAACGGAAGTGGCGGTTCATCTGAGCAGACGTTCGTGGGCGGGGAGGAACGCGTGACGAGTTCAAATACGTCTGCGTAGGAGGCTTAAAGGAGCAAGGTCACGATATTTTGGGTCATTATTAGAGAGATAAAAATATGCATTTAAATAATGCGAAACAGTGAAATAACAAATTTTCAGGGAAGACAAGCACCAAAGAGACAAGAATAAATGCAAATATGGCGAGGATGGTGAAGGATGTAGAAGATTGAAACTGATAACAAATTACCTTGTTGAAAACTTTAGCCTAAAATGAGTCTAAATTTTTCAAAAAGGTAATTTGTCATCCGTTTTCTTGTTCTAGATTTAGAGGTTTGGCGAACTCCAGGTCAACGCAAACGTATGAAACTCATAGTTATGAAGTTTGAGGGAGGAAACTTTATTAAAATCCCTGCTAAAAGCCAGAATAGAGGTAAGCAGATGCATGCGCAGATAGCCCTTACATTAAACTGTTGTCCTGTTGAAACTGACTGCACCAAATCGTTTGCATTATTCAGCAAAAATAACGCTAAAACTGGTGAAGATTTTTTCTCGATCTACTAGAACGAGTAACATCACAAAATTTCTGAAGGATGAAGAAAGAGTTCTCTCAATCAAGCCCAGTAGCTTTTATTTTAATACGCACAAACCCTAAAGTTAGAAACACTATTCCATGATTTAGTCATCATTGCAAGTAATTACATACATTCAATTTACCAGCTTTTGTATACTAATATTGATTTGATTGATTGATTGATTGATTGATTGACTGAACGACTGATTTAATTGATTCCTTATTTGCCTATTTATTATAAATTTCAGATTCTTTGATATTAGGGGTCATGTACAAACGTCTACACGAACTGTTCATGGCGGATACATTAAAACCTAAGAGCCCAAACCAAAAAAGGTTTGTATCCTTTCTTAACGATTACTAACAAATAAAGCCTTTGTTGACCAGCTTACCAATTAGCTGGTCAGCTGGCCAGCCAGCCAAGAAACAGGGCTAACTTACGGGCTAAAAGACCATAACTAATTGTTAAACTCAGCCTGGGTGGGACGAGGCCGAAAATCGTTTTAAGAACAACAGTCATTCGAGTCCAAGCACAAACTATAGCAGTCGGCCATCATGAGTAAACGCTTGCAATCTCTGACGAAGCACTCGCGCTGAGGTTAAGTGTTGTTATATAACATTACTTTTTGATATTTTGGAAAAAGAAGAGATAACTACATTGAAATACGAGCGATTATTAAAAAAGTACGATTAATTAAATAACTCTATTTATATATTAAACTCTGATTCACTTATGTATTTTCTCACTTTTCTTGCAGAGTTAGAACTCTTTTCAGCACATCTTCCTGTTTTTCACTTTAGTTTTAGTCCATCTTTTTGTTACCTTCTTGTTATTTCTCTTAGCTTTGGTCGTTTTATCCCGCCCCGATTAGCGTTGTAGCTATTTGCGGGCAAACTATTGGTTTTATTGTAAAGAACGTGTAATAAAGTTGTTGTTGTTGATGATGATGCTTAGAGATTCATCTCCAAACAATATGGATGCCAAAAGCAATGTAGCATGTATTTTCTGTCTGTATCATTTTTGCAGGGGGATCAACACGATGATAATATCCGTTACAGCGAACCCTCCTCCAAGACTCCCATTGCAAAAAAATATCAGCTTGATCTTCAAGAGCTTAAAGGTACCAATAGGAAAAATGCATTAGAACGTAGGAGGTTCTGTTATACGACCCTGATATTGCACTGTTATTGTCATTATTGGCTTTGTTTTGTTTTTCTTGTTCTGTTTTTTTATATTACTTAAAACTGTTCATTTGATGATTTAGTCTGGAAACAGGGCATGCAAATATGGCTGGCTTTAATTTGTTCATTTGTTCATATTCAAAATAGCTTCACTAACCTCGCTTTTGAGATCAAGATTCTAAAGAATTTGCTATAACCCAAACGAGTGGAAGCTAGTGAGGCTATTTTAAATACGAACAAAATAATAATTTTTAAGCCAGCCATTTTTGCATAGGGTCTATTCTGTACAAGACAATGAGAAACATGTTTTATCATACGTTAACCTGATTTTAAGCTATCAACGATTACCTTCAATACACCATGCCACGAACCAGGGCTAGGCACGGCACAACACAGAGGGATGCTTCAATATCATCCTTGATTTTTCCCTGTTATGGTCTGAATCTGGCACATAGCTGAACGAAGTATATTTGTCTTAAGCCTCCAGGGAATAAAAGAGAATGTGTATTCTGGAACAACTCAGAGAACAAGTAAGAAAGCTTATTGGACAAAGTTCATTACGTTATTATGCCAGGAGAGTGACCACAACTTGTTAACCAATGACTAAGGATTTGGCCGATACCAGTATCCAATTTTGTAAGTGCTAGAAACTGCTGGAAACCATTGTGAGCCATCTTAAGGCACTAGAAACATAAGACCACTACTTACAAAAATTGTCAGTTTTGCCTTGCGGTGGGGACAGTGGAACAAACCGTTTTAATTTTTCTAATGTTTATTTGGCAACAGTTCGATATGGCATTTGATTGTCTACGTGACATGATGTTTCCATGGTAACGGGATTTGACTTCCATCTTTTTCGTAACTCGGATTTTCCAATCCTTCTTTAATTAGTTTGTAGTTACAGACAAACAGGTGGAGTAACTGATTCTTCTTTAGTTCCTCAGGATGGTCGGGAAAAGGTTGTTATACCCAGTTTGCTCGCGGCAGCTTAGAAACAACTTGTTTATGCAATCACATGACACATTTCGCCGTCCTTATGGATTTCGCTGACGCTACATCGACGCTTGTAAGCATTGTTCTTTTGAGGTGGATATAAATGGCATAATTTAATGGTCAGTTTATCAAACCTTTTCACGATTGAAGTGTGGCCTTAGTAGACCGGGAGAGAGGGCGGTTGAATTCGCTGTCAAGCATTTCCAACGACCTTTCACGTTGTCACTTTACTGGCATCTCCTGGAACAGTTTGATTGACACACCCGCTTTGCTCATAATTTTTGATGTTTCAAAGCAGTCGTGACAACCACGATTCACCACACATTCAGTTTTGGAGACCAACTGGCCACACCAATAGTGAAAATCAAGATGAGGTTATTTATATTACATGACGTCATTCCTTCCTGATCTCCAACGGAACAGTTGGGCATGTATTCCAATTATATCCTTCAACTATTTGTCCATGGAACTGAATTTTTTGTTTTGTGGTTGTTATCTTGTGACAGTCACCAGGTGAGATCGGCAGTTTGAATATCTTGACGTACGTGGGTCTGGCGCTGTCCATCCTGGGATCTCTCATTACAATAATCTGCTATCTTCTTTTAACGTAAGTTGGTAAAATACTGAGGGATGTGGGAGGGATGTCAGGGATAAGACTTAAAGTCAAATGTTTTGTTGTAGAGGCTGTGGCTGCAGATACTCTGGTACTGAACAGTTTGCAAGAAATGTTAAGCAGTCCCAATAAACAATAGAATAATGTTATTGAGTAACAGTTAGGAGAGCTAAAATAGGTGAAATAGGTGAAAATACTCATGTAAATCAAACCAAATCAAAACAATTTATTTAATCTCGATGGCGTGGGGAATGGTTGGCCAATCTCCCGAGCCAAGGGCTCATGTTTTAAATACTCGAGCATTCCGCATTGAAATGGAATACAGAAGACTGGTGACAACTCTTTTACTGTTGGAATAGCCTGCGTGGCAGGCGCTTGGAAAAGGGAAGGGAAGGGGAAAAGCGCCTGCCACGCGGGCTACTCTTGGAAGGCTTCCGTTGTTCTTAATGTTTTCTGAACCTGGAAGAAGGCTAGGCGAAAAAGAGAAGTTTTCTCTGGTGTGAGCGACTTATGTTCAGCATGGCGGTCAGCCTTACAATGCGGTAAACAGTCTCGTGCCCAGAGTCTTCGTTCCCCTTGCCCAGCGGAAGGTAAGCGAGCGAGTCTGGAAAGTCCAGAAATATCGGACGATTAGAGTTCGGCGCCATGTTGGAGTCGGTTCGCTTTACTCCCAGTCATTTGTATTGTCTGAGAAAGACAATAAAAATCACTAACCCGAAGCACCGGCCAAACGAGAGCGAGAGTCGGTGAGAGTTGACGAGAGTTGGAATTCTCGCTCTCGGCTACTCTCGTCGATTCTCGAGAGCTCTCATCGAATTTCAATCTGCTCATATTTTCCATGACAGTTGGCGTGAGTTTTATCTCGTTTGGGCAGCTTTAGAGGGGTTGATCGAGAATTTGTGGTCAACAACATGTCCTGTTTTGTTGCAGCGGGCTCCGGTTTTATAGCTGGCCGCGAAAAAACGACATGGTGAATTCGGAATTACCGGTACGGCGCCACATGTACAAACGCAAATGGATGAAATTGTATCAAATTATGTTTCAAAGGTCCTCCCCAAGCTCTCTCTTTTCTTTGCGTGTTAGTAAACTCTAGTCCTCGTTTGGCCCAACTCTCGATCACTCTCATCGGCTCTCATGCGCTCTCAAAGAGTTTCAACTCTCGATCACTCTCATCGGCTCTCATGCTCTCTCAAAGAGTTTCAACTCTCGATCACTCTCATCGGCTCTCATGCTCTCTCAAAGAGTTTCAACTCTCGATCACTCTCATCGGCTCTCATGCGCTCTCAAAGAGTTTCAACTCTCGATCACTCTCATCGGCTCTCATGCGCTCTTAAAGAGTTTCAACTCTCGATCACTCTCATCGGCTCTCATGCACTCTTAAAGAGTTTCAACTCTCGATCACTCTCATCGGCTCTCATGCGCAAAGAGTTTCAACTCTCGATCACTCTCATCGGCTCTCATGCGCTCTCAAAGAGTTTCAACTCTCGATCACTCTCATCGGCTCTCATGCGCTCTCAAAGAGTTTCAACCCTCGATCACTCTCATCGGCTCTCATGCGCTCTCAAAGAGTTTCAACTCTCGATCACTCTCATCGGCTCTCATGCGCTCTCAAAGAGTTTCAACTCTCGATCACTCTCATCGGCTCTCATGCGCTCTCAAAGAGTTTCAACTCTCGATCACTCTCATCGGCTCTCATGCGCTCTCAAAGAGTTTCAACTCTCGATCACTCTCATCGGCTCTCATGCGCTCTCAAAGAGTTTCAACTCTCGATCACTCTCATCGGCTCTCATGCTCTCTCAAAGAGTTTCAACTCTCGATCACTCTCATCGGCTCTCATGCTCTCTCAAAGAGTTTCAACTCTCGATCACTCTCATCGGCTCTCATGCGCTCTTAAAGAGTTTCAACTCTCGATCACTCTCATCGGCTCTCATGCGCTCTTAAAGAGTTTCAACTCTCGATCACTCTCATCGGCTCTCATGCGCTCTTAAAGAGTTTCAACTCTCGATCACTCTCATCGGCTCTCATGCGCAAAGAGTTTCAACTCTCGATCACTCTCATCGGCTCTCATGCGCTCTCAAAGAGTTTCAACTCTCGATCACTCTCATCGGCTCTCATGCTCTCTCAAAGAGTTTCAACTCTCGATCACTCTCATCGGCTCTCATGCGCTCTAAAGAGTTTCAACTCTCGATCACTCTCATCGGCTCTCATGCGCAAAGAGTTTCAACTCTCGATCACTCTCATCGGCTCTCATGCGCTCTCAAAGAGTTTCAACTCTCGATCACTCTCATCGGCTCTCATGCGCTCTCAAAGAGTTTCAACTCTCGATCACTCTCATCGGCTCTCATGCGCTCTCAAAGAGTTTCAACTCTCGATCACTCTCATCGGCTCTCATGCGCTCTCAAAGAGTTTCAACTCTCGATCACTCTCATCGGCTCTCATGCGCTCTCAAAGAGTTTCAACTCTCGATCACTCTCATCGGCTCTCATGCTCTCTCAAAGAGTTTCAACTCTCGATCGCTCTCATCGGCTCTCATGCGCTCTTAAAGAGTTTCAACTCTCGATCACTCTCATCGGCTCTCATGCGCTCTTAAAGAGTTTCAACTCTCGATCACTCTCATCGGCTCTCATGCGCAAAGAGTTTCAACTCTCGATCACTCTCATCGGCTCTCATGCGATCTCAAAGAGTTTCAACTCTCGATCACTCTCATCGGCTCTCATGCGCTCTTAAAGAGTTTCAACTCTCGATCACTCTCATCGGCTCTCATGCGCTCTTAAAGAGTTTCAACTCTCGATCACTCTCATCGGCTCTCATGCGATCTTAAAGAGTTTCAACTCTCGATCACTCTCATCCGCTCTCATGCGCAAAGAGTTTCAACTCTCGATCACTCTCATCGGCTCTCATGCGCTCTCAAAGAGTTTCAACTCTCGATCACTCTCATCGGCTCTCATGCCCTCTCAAAGAGTTTCAACTCTCGATCACTCTTATCGGCTCTCATGCGCTCTTAAATAGTTTCAACTCTCGATCATTCTCATCGGCTCTCATGCGCTCTTAAAGAGTTTCAACTCTCGATCACTCTCATCGGCTCTCATGCGCTCTCAAAGAGTTTCAACTCTCGATCACTCTCATCGGCTCTCATGCGCTCTTAAAGAGTTTCAACTCTCGATCACTCTCATCGGCTGTCATGCGCTCTCAAAGAGTTTCAACTCTCGATCACTCTCATCGGCTCTCATGCGCTCTTAAAGAGTTTCAACTCTCGATCACTCTCATCGGCTCTCATGCGCTCTTAAAGAGTTTCAACTCTCGATCACTCTCATCGGCTCTCATGCGCTCTTAAAGAGTTTCAACTCTCGATCACTCTCATCGGCTCTCATGCGCAAAGAGTTTCAACTCTCGATCACTCTCATCGGCTCTCATGCGCTCTCAAAGAGTTTCAACTCTCGATCACTCTCATCGGCTCTCATACGCTCTTAAAGAGTTTCAACTCTCGATCACTCTCATCGGCTCTCATGCGCTCTTAAAAAGTTTCAACTCTCGATCACTCTCATCGGCTCTCATGCGCTCTCAAAGAGTTTCAACTCTCGATCACTCTCATCGGCTCTCATGCGCTCTTAAAGAGTTTCAACTCTCGATCACTCTCATCGGCTCTCATGCGCTCTCAAAGAGTTTCAACTCTCGATCACTCTCATCGGCTCTCATGCGCTCTCAAAGAGTTTCAACTCTCGATCACTCTCATCGGCTCTCATGCGCTCTTAAAGAGTTTCAACTCTCGATCACTCTCATCGGCTCTCATGCGCTCTTAAAGAGTTTCAACTCTCGATCACTCTCATCGGCTCTCATGCGCTCTTAAAGAGTTTCAACTCTCGATCACTCTCATCGGCTCTCATGCGCAAAGAGTTTCAACTCTCGATCACTCTCATCGGCTCTCATGCGCTCTCAAAGAGTTTCAACTCTCGATCACTCTCATCGGCTCTCATGCGCTCTCAAAGAGTTTCAACTCTCGATCACTCTCATCGGCTCTCATGCGCTCTCAAAGAGTTTCAACTCTCGATCACTCTCATCGGCTCTCATGCGCTCTCAAAGAGTTTCAACTCTCGATCACTCTCATCGGCTCTCATGCTCTCTCAAAGAGTTTCAACTCTCGATCACTCTCATCGGCTCTCACGCGCTCTTAAAGAGTTTCAACTCTCGATCACTCTCATCGGCTCTCATGCGCTCTTAAAGAGTTTCAACTCTCGATCACTCTCATCGGCTCTCATGCGCAAAGAGTTTCAACTCTCGATCACTCTCATCGGCTCTCATGCGCTCTCAAAGAGTTTCAACTCTCGATCACTCTCATCGGCTCTCATGCGCTCTCAAAGAGTTTCAACCTCGATCACTCTCATCGGCTCTCATGCGCTCTCAAAGAGTTTCAACCTCGATCACTCTCATCGGCTCTCATGCGCTCTCAAAGAGTTTCAACTCTCGATCACTCTCATCGGCTCTCATGCGCTCTCAAAGAGTTTCAACTCTCGATCACTCTCATCGGCTCTCATGCGCTCTCAAAGAGTTTCAACTCTAGATCACTCTCATCGGCTCTCATGCGCTCTCAAAGAGTTTCAACTCTCGATCACTCTCATCGGCTCTCATGCTCTCTCAAAGAGTTTCAACTCTCGATCACTCTCATCGGCTCTCATGCTCTCTCAAAGAGTTTCAATTCTCGATCACTCTCATCGGCTCTCTTGCGCTCTTAAAGAGTTTCAACTCTCGATCACTCTCATCGGCTCTCATGCGCTCTTAAAGAGTTTCAACTCTCGATCACTCTCATCGGCTCTCATGCGCTCTTAAAGAGTTTCAAATCTCGATCACTCTCATCGGCTCTCATGCGCTCTCAAAGAGTTTCAACTCTCGATCACTCTCATCGGCTCTCATGCGCTCTCAAAGAGTTTCAACTCTCGATCACTCTCATCGGCTCTCATGCGCTCTTAAAGAGTTTCAACCCTCGATCACTCTCATCGGCTCTCATCCACTCTCAAAGAGTTTCAACCCTCGATCACTCTCATCGGCTCTCATGCGCTCTCAAAGAGTTTCAACTCTCGATCACTCTCATCGGCTCTCATGCGCTCTCAAAGAGTTTCAACTCTCGATCACTCTCATCGGCTCTCATGCGCTCTCAAAGAGTTTCAACTCTCGATCACTCTCATCGGCTCTCATGCGCTCTCAAAGAGTTTCAACTCTCGATCACTCTCATCGGCTCTCATGCTCTCTCAAAGAGTTTCAACTCTCGATCACTCTCATCGGCTCTCATGCTCTCTCAAAGAGTTTCAACTCTCGATCACTCTCATCGGCTCTCATGCGCTCTTAAAGAGTTTCAACTCTCGATCACTCTCATCGGCTCTCATGCGCTCTTAAAGAGTTTCAACTCTCGATCACTCTCATCGGCTCTCATGCGCTCTTAAAGAGTTTCAACTCTCGATCACTCTCATCGGCTCTCATGCGCAAAGAGTTTCAACTCTCGATCACTCTCATCGGGTCTCATGCGCTCTCAAAGAGTTTCAACTCTCGATCACTCTCATCGGCTCTCATGCTCTCTCAAAGAGTTTCAACTCTCGATCACTCTCATCGGCTCTCATGCGCTCTTAAAGAGTTTCAACTCGCGATCACTCTCATCGGCTCTCATGCGCAAAGAGTTTCAACTCTCGATCACTCTCATCGGCTCTCATGCGCTCTCAAAGAGTTTCAACTCTCGATCACTCTCATCGGCTCTCATGCGCTCTCAAAGAGTTTCAACTCTCGATCACTCTCATCGGCTCTCATGCGCTCTCAAAGAGTTTCAACTCTCGATCACTCTCATCGGCTCTCATGCGCTCTCAAAGAGTTTCAACTCTCGATCACTCTCATCGGCTCTCATGCGCTCTCAAAGAGTTTCAACTCTCGATCACTCTCATCGGCTCTCATGCGCTCTCAAAGAGTTTCAACTCTCGATCACTCTCATCGGCTCTCATGCGCTCTCAAAGAGTTTCAACTCTCGATCACTCTCATCGGCTCTCATGCGCTCTCAAAGAGTTTCAACTCTCGATCACTCTCATCGGCTCTCATGCGCTCTCAAAGAGTTTCAACTCTCGATCACTCTCATCGGCTCTCATGCTCTCTCAAAGAGTTTCAACTCTCGATCACTCTCATCGGCTCTCATGCGCTCTTAAAGAGTTTCAACTCTCGATCACTCTCATCGGCTCTCATGCGCTCTCAAAGAGTTTCAACTCTCGATCACTCTCATCGGCTCTCATGCGCTCTTAAAGAGTTTCAACTCTCGATCACTCTCATCGGCTCTCATGCGCTCTTAAAGAGTTTCAACTTTCGATCACTCTCATCGGCTCTCATGCGCTCTTAAAGAGTTTCAACTCTCGATCACTCTCATCGGCTCTCATGCGCTCTTAAAGAGTTTCAACTCTCGATCACTCTCATCGGCTCTCATGCGCAAAGAGTTTCAACTCTCGATCACTCTCATCGGCTCTCATGCGCTCTCAAAGAGTTTCAACTCTCGATCACTCTCATCGGCTCTCATGCGCTCTTAAAGAGTTTCAACTCGCGATCACTCTCATCGGCTCTCATGCGCAAAGAGTTTCAACTCTCGATCACTCTCATCGGCTCTCATGCGCTCTCAAAGAGTTTCAACTCTCGATCACTCTCATCGGCTCTCATGGGCTCTCAAAGAGTTTCAACTCTCGATCACTCTCATCGGCTCTCATGCGCTCTCAAAGAGTTTCAACTCTCGATCACTCTCATCGGCTCTCATGCGCTCTCAAAGAGTTTCAACTCTCGATCACTCTCATCGGCTCTCATGCTCTCTCAAAGAGTTTCAACTCTCGATCACTCTCATCGGCTCTCATGCGCTCTCAAAGAGTTTCAACTCTCGATCACTCTCATCGGCTCTCATGCGCTCTCAAAGAGTTTCAACTCTCGATCACTCTCATCGGCTCTCATGCGCTCTCAAAGAGTTTCAACTCTCGATCACTCTCATCGGCTCTCATGCTCTCTCAAAGAGTTTCAACTCTCGATCACTCTCATCGGCTCTCATGCGCTCTCAAAGAGTTTCAACTCTCGATCACTCTCATCGGCTCTCATGCTCTCTCAAAGAGTTTCAACTCTCGATCACTCTCATCGGCTCTCATGCGCTCTCAAAGAGTTTCAACTCTCGATCACTCTCATCGGCTCTCATGCGCTCTCAAAGAGTTTCAACTCTCGATCACTCTCATCGGCTCTCACGCTCTCTCAAAGAGTTTCAACTCTCGATCACTCTCATCGGCTCTCATGCGCTCTTAAAGAGTTTCAACTCTCGATCACACTCATCGGCTCTCATGCGCTCTTAAAGAGTTTCAACTCTCGATCACTCTCATCTGCTCTCATGCGCAAAGAGTTTCAACTCTCGATCACTCTCATCGGCTCTCATGCGCTCTCAAAGAGTTTCAACTCTCGATCACTCTCATCGGCTCTCATGCGCTCTCAAAGAGTTTCAACCCTCGATCACTCTCATCGGCTCTCATGCGCTCTCAAAGAGTTTCAATCCTCGATCACTCTCATCGGCTCTCATGCGCTCTCAAAGAGTTTCAACTCTCGATCACTCTCATCGGCTCTCATGCGCTCTCAAAGAGTTTCAACTCTCGATCACTCTCATCGGCTCTCATGCGCTCTCAAAGAGTTTCAACTCTCGATCACTCTCATCGGCTCTCATGCGCTCTCAAAGAGTTTCAACTCTCGATCACTCTCATCGGCTCTCATGCTCTCTCAAAGAGTTTCAACTCTCGATCACTCTCATCGGCTCTCATGCTCTCTCAAAGAGTTTCAACTCTCGATCACTCTCATCGGCTCTCATGCGCTCTTAAAGAGTTTCAACTCTCGATCACTCTCATCGGCTCTCATGCGCTCTTAAAGAGTTTCAACTCTCGATCACTCTCATCGGCTCTCATGCGCTCTCAAAGAGTTTCAACTCTCGATCACTCTCATCGGCTCTCATGCGCAAAGAGTTTCAACTCTCGATCACTCTCATCGGCTCTCATGCGCTCTCAAAGAGTTTCAACTCTCGATCACTCTCATCGGCTCTCATGCGCTCTCAAAGAGTTTCAACTCTCGATCACTCTCATCGGCTCTCATGCTCTCTCAAAGAGTTTCAACTCTCGATCACTCTCATCGGCTCTCATGCGCTCTCAAAGAGTTTCAACTCTCGATCACTCTCATCGGCTCTCATGCTCTCTCAAAGAGTTTCAACTCTCGATCACTCTCATCGGCTCTCATGCGCTCTCAAAGAGTTTCAACTCTCGATCACTCTCATCGGCTCTCATGCTCTCTCAAAGAGTTTCAACTCTCGATCACTCTCATCGGCTCTCATGCGCTCTCAAAGAGTTTCAACTCTCGATCACTCTCATCGGCTCTCATGCGCAAAGAGTTTCAACTCTCGATCACTCTCATCGGCTCTCATGCGCTCTCAAAGAGTTTCAACTCTCGATCACTCTCATCGGCTCTCATGCTCTCTCAAAGAGTTTCAACTCTCGATCACTCTCATCGGCTCTCATGCGCTCTCAAAGAGTTTCAACTCTCGATCACTCTCATCGGCTCTCATGCGCTCTCAAAGAGTTTCAACTCTCGATCACTCTCATCGGCTCTCATGCTCTCTCAAAGAGTTTCAACTCTCGATCACTCTCATCGGCTCTCATGCGCTCTCAAAGAGTTTCAACTCTCGATCACTCTCATCGGCTCTCATGCGCAAAGAGTTTCAACTCTCGATCACTCTCATCGGCTCTCATGCGCTCTCAAAGAGTTTCAACTCTCGATCACTCTCATCGGCTCTCATGCTCTCTCAAAGAGTTTCAACTCTCGATCACTCTCATCGGCTCTCATGCGCTCTCAAAGAATTTCAACTCTCGATCACTCTCATCGGCTCTCATGCGCTCTCAAAGAGTTTCAACCCTCGATCACTCTCATCGGCTCTCATGCGCTCTCAAAGAGTTTCAACCCTCGATCACTCTCATCGGCTCTCATGCGCTCTCAAAGAGTTTCAACTCTCGATCACTCTCATCGGCTCTCATGCGCTCTCAAAGAGTTTCAACTCTCGATCACTCTCATCGGCTCTCATGCTCTCTCAAAGAGTTTCAACTCTCGATCACTCTCATCGGCTCTCATGCGCTCTCAAAGAGTTTCAACTCTCGATCACTCTCATCGGCTCTCATGCTCTCTCAAAGAGTTTCAACTCTCGATCACTCTCATCGGCTCTCATGCGCTCTCAAAGAGTTTCAACTCTCGATCACTCTCATCGGCTCTCAGGCGCAAAGAGTTTCAACTCTCGATCACTCTCATCGGCTCTCATGCGCTCTCAAAGAGTTTCAACTCTCGATCACTCTCATCGGCTCTCATGCTCTCTCAAAGAGTTTCAACTCTCGATCACTCTCATCGGCTCTCATGCGCTCTCAAAGAGTTTCAACTCTCGATCACTCTCATCGGCTCTCATGCGCAAAGAGTTTCAACTCTCGATCACTCTCATCGGCTCTCATGCGCTCTCAAAGAGTTTCAACTCTCGATCACTCTCATCGGCTCTCATGCTCTCTCAAAGAGTTTCAACTCTCGATCACTCTCATCGGCTCTCATGCGCTCTCAAAGAGTTTCAACTCTCGATCACTCTCATCGGCTCTCATGCGCTCTCAAAGAGTTTCAACTCTCGATCACTCTCATCGGCTCTCATGCTCTCTCAAAGAGTTTCAACTCTCGATCACTCTCATCGGCTCTCATGCGCTCTCAAAGAGTTTCAACTCTCGATCACTCTCATCGGCTCTCATGCTCTCTCAAAGAGTTTCAACTCTCGATCACTCTCATCGGCTCTCATGCGCTCTCAAAGAGTTTCAACTCTCGATCACTCTCATCGGCTCTCAGGCGCAAAGAGTTTCAACTCTCGATCACTCTCATCGGCTCTCATGCGCTCTCAAAGAGTTTCAACTCTCGATCACTCTCATCGGCTCTCATGCTCTCTCAAAGAGTTTCAACTCTTGATCACTCTCATCGGCTCTCATGCGCTCTCAAAGAGTTTCAACTCTCGATCACTCTCATCGGCTCTCATGCGCAAAGAGTTTCAACTCTCGATCACTCTCATCGGCTCTCATGCGCTCTCAAAGAGTTTCAACTCTCGATCACTCTCATCGGCTCTCATGCTCTCTCAAAGAGTTTCAACTCTCGATCACTCTCATCGGCTCTCATGCGCTCTCAAAGAGTTTCAACTCTCGATCACTCTCATCGGCTCTCATGCGCTCTCAAAGAGTTTCAACCCTCGATCACTCTCATCGGCTCTCATGCGCTCTCAAAGAGTTTCAACCCTCGATCACTCTCATCGGCTCTCATGCGCTCTCAAAGAGTTTCAACTCTCGATCACTCTCATCGGCTCTCATGCGCTCTCAAAGAGTTTCAACTCTCGATCACTCTCATCGGCTCTCATGCGCTCTCAAAGAGTTTCAACTCTCGATCACTCTCATCGGCTCTCATGCGCTCTCAAAGAGTTTCAACTCTCGATCACTCTCATCGGCTCTCATGCGCTCTTAAAGAGTTTCAACTCTCGATCACTCTCATCGGCTCTCATGCGCTCTCAAAGAGTTTCAACTCTCGATCACTCTCATCGGCTCTCATGCGCTCTCAAAGAGTTTCAACTCTCGATCACTCTCATCGGCTCTCATGCGCTCTCAAAGAGTTTCAACTCTCGATCACTCTCATCGGCTCTCATGCGCTCTCAAAGAGTTTCAACTTTGGGATCGGATACGACAAAGTAGGTTTGTTGTCCCCCAGCGTGCCAGCAGTCAGGTAAAATAGTATACTCGCTCTATATTTAGCACTGGACAAAACGAAAACTAACCAAATACGGGAATTAAAAACGGGTTGATTGTGTTTACAAGGCTGGATCTGGGAGGGGGGGGGGGGGGGGGCAATTAGACAAACAAGCATTATAGTCAGTTGATTCTCAGCAAATGAGATGAAAGTCATATATTAACAGTTATCTGTAGTTTAATTAATTGTATGTTCGTTTATCACCAGAGAAAAGCAAGCGCCTTTATCTCAGATTCGTTTGAGTTTGGTCGCTTCTTTGTTGGCCGGACAAATAACATTTCTGGCTGGAATTGATGCAACTGAGAACAAGGCGAGCGAACGAATGAAAAAGAAAGTCGGCAGTGAATAGATGAACCAAAGAGTAGCTGAGACGAACGGGGACGATTGAGGACTGTCATGTTTTCTCTTTGTTTAAGTCTGTTTTAAAATAAATCATTTTTTTTCCTTCTGTAACCCACTCACTCGTATCAACTACATTATTAATCCTTTTCTACAGGGCGCTTGTGTAGCAGTGGCAGCTCTAATGCAGTACTTCTTCATGGCAGCATTGTGTTGGATGCTTGTGGACGGAATTTATCTTTACCTGTTCATTGTTAAGGTTTACAACGTCAACCATCAAATACAAGTGTATCATGGCATGTCTTGGGGTAAGGACAGTTATACACGATACGCAAAAATTACAATCTCGTAGTTCGAGTCTTCGTCCCTTACTGCTCATGCTGGAAGAAACGAGCGATTCTGACATATTCTGAGTGTTGCAGCTGCAGTTTCGTAATGAATAAATATCCAAATGGTGAATTAGAAGCAAAGAATCCCACTTAATATTTTGAAACTTTTAGGAATTCCTACAGTTTTGGTGGTGATGTCCCTCGGTATTGCTGCAGGAACCCACGGAGTCGAGAATTTTGTCAACGATCAACAGTTGGCAAACTTTTTAAGTATTTTTCTTATTGCTATTGTTTTATCATAATGATAATTAGAAGAAAATGTCATCTTTGTCAGAATATTTATCATTATCATTTTCATTTTCATTTATTATTAACATGTAGCCATTATCGTCATCATTATCATTATCACCATCACTACCATTATTAATTTGTAACTTGAAATGATGCAATTCCAGAGTTTTGATTGGCTTCAGTAGTTGCCGTGGGTTAATCTCCCGTTTTACAACCCGTGAATCCCCGAAAAATGGTTTAAAATACTTGTTATGCTATGCTTTATGGAATATCCCACGGGTCACTTGTATTTTCCTTGTATATACACCAGCACGTTAGGCGAGTGTGTATGCAAATTAAAATACAAGTGACAAGTGGGATATTCCGTGTTATATTACGAGAACGCCGGCTTTGCTTGAACATTTCATACCATGCCATAGAACAGCTCTAAACAATCAATGCAGTGCACCATAGGCACGTTTAGCGGAATACCGACGAATATACAACAGCTTTCCTTTCCTTTCTATCGCATGGGACAACCTTCCCTTCAGTTTAAGGTCATTGGCCATATATTTACCTGATCGATAAAGGTCACACAACTCCGTTGAAAATTTGTAGGACAGAACTGAAAGATAAATTTGAAGACAGTATGAATTTTTTTTTTATTTGTTTGCTTTCTCGTTTTTGTTTTTCATAATTGCAAAGCTGCTGGCTGTCCTCTGATAACAGTCTCATCTGGATATTTGTATTATTTGTCGTGGTGATTGAGATTGTAAGTACAAAAAACAGATAATAAACATTAGATGAAGCCAAATATTTTTTCTTTCAGTATATGTAAAGATTAGTCCTTTCCTTTCGGCCGCAAATTTACACGAGTTCAACTTAAATTGTGCCTGAAACCACAAACTGCAAACGGGCATAATTTCGGGGTGGGGTTGGGGGAGGGGTCCGACCCAAGTTTGGAACTCAGACATTAAGCTTTGTTATATACCTACACTTTCACTCAACAAAAGGAGTACTGCGATTGGTTGATTCTTGGTCACGTGCCCCTGACCAAATTCAAATGTATCCCGACCGGGATACAATTCCGCAATTGTTGCCCGCGCGCCCGGATACAGCAGCACGTGATTAGTGCATGACTAAAAAGGGGCATGATCTTCAGCACGTGCTCACGTCAGCTTGATTGACGAGGCGGACCTGAGAACACTGCCAGTTTTCAGTTTTCAGCATCTAATAGGAGGAAAAGATTCGGAAAATACAAGTAAGGCATGTTCTATTTTTTCAGGTACTTTTAAACGTTTGTAAATTATTCATTCGGCAGGCTTGTGAATAAAGACGTGTTTTTGAAATGCCGTCTTTGTTTGTTTGTCAGTTTATTTTGCTGTGATTGTTGAAGGGAAAGTCTCGGTATATAACAAAGCACTTAATGTATGATCCCTCGGGAAACTAGTTAGTTTTGTTTTCCCTCGAGTCCTGATGTTTCCCTCGACTTCGTCTCGGGAAACATCAGGACTCGAGGGAAAACAAAACTAACTGTATCCCTCGGGACCATACATTAAGTGTATAATGTACTACATATAACAATGAAACCGGGAGTGTTTAGAGTACGTCCTAGAAAATTTTAATTTAGGCCAGCAGTCGTTCTTCACGATGATGTCATATGACGTGGCAATAACGTCACAACTTCCAGGAGGCGGCAATTTTGGTTTAGCTAACTCGGCTCTCAACATAAAACCAAATTTTATTAAGATTCAGTCAATACCAGGGCAAGAACAAAATATATAACACGAAATTGACTTAAGTTAACTTAATCCTTAATTAAAAGGTCAAGTATTCCAATTTCTTCATGACGTGGCAATAAATGTATTAGCGTTCCACCCGACTCGATCAGCTTTGCTATACTCGGGTGGACAAATTGTAATTTCGTTTTAATTAGTGGTAATAAAGTTGTTTTCTTTGTTATTGTTGTTGCTGTTGTTTTTTCAAAACCGCCGTCAAAATTTCAGTAAAGATTGCCAGCCCTGGACCTGCAAATAACTTTTCTAACGACTTCCAAATCTTAAAAGATCACACCCCGGCTTTTATTGTTGGAAATAGACACCATTTCCAATGAAGAAGCATATTTGCTGGATTTTTTGATGCAGTTTATGACAAAAGGAAAAACCTCTCATTCTGACTTTTGTTTGGGTGTTTATCAAGGTGAACGTGGTGATTCTAGTGCTAGTTATCAGGGAAATAGCATCCTTGCAGCACAAAAAGGACAAACAGATTGAACAGATAAGGTACAAACCACACATGTATTCATTATGTTTTATTACAGCCAACGACAATTTGCTTTTGAGTTCAATAGATTTTTCACTTGGTTCTCCGAGAAACGGGAATTTAGCGATATCACGCCACTAAAATCTCGGTTTGAAGTATACGTTTAAAATCTTCATTTCATCGATTAAATAGGGGGATCAGGGACGGCTCAGTGATAAGAGCGCTTACCCGCCCACCAATGTGGGCGCTAGTTCGATTCCGCGATTCGGGTTGAGTTTGCTCACTTATTCGTTCTTGCCTTAATGCTCCGAGAAGGTTTTGACCGGGTGTTCCGGTTTTCCACTCTAGTCAAAAACCAACATCCCCAACTTCCAATTCAATCCGGAAGGTTTGCCAACTGAACCACCGTTAAGTGTCACCCTCGTTTAAGAACGTTGGTTGAAAAAAGTTGGTTAGTTTAAACAGGCCAATAATGAACTTTTCTACCTTTTGGGGTCGCAAATTTCCTGACCTTATATCAGAACAGCCTTTGTTAAGTCTCTAGGTTCGAGGACGGGGCGGGGGGGTGGCCGTCCCCAGATACTGCAAAACAACATGGCCATCAAATTTACAAAGGATGATAGAGCGTCATTAACGAAGTTCACTTTTACTTCATTGCAAAATTGGAATCAGAGCATGCGTAGTGTTGATTCCCTTGTTAGGAATCACGTGGTTATTTGATCTGCTGTCGTCACTTCACAAGGCTTTTATCTACATGTTTGTCATCCTGAACTCCACTCAGGTATACCTTATTAAAGTGGTTGTTGACGTTCTTTTTAATGCCATTAAGACTAAATCAACACGTATTCTAATAAAGGCTGTTTTTGCTTTTCTGTGGATCGATCTGAAGTGGAGAACAGGTTTGATTTATCCAAGAGTATTATTTATTACTAATGAACAAAAACTGGAGGATTCGAGGCCACATGCGAATCTTATATCTCTTAACTTTCCAAAAGCGTACCAAAACCATCATGATTTACTCTTGAAGTCGGTCAACTTTCAGCGACGTAAAAAGGGTATGTTTTACGCTAGAGACTCCACACAAAAAAGATAGAATATACATGTTGAAAGCTACGGCGCTTTTGAAATGACGGCCAAATCCACAGGGCATGATTTACTTTGTCTTCAAGCAGTTAGCTATATCGGATTAGATCGAGATCCCAAACTCCTTTTGGGTCTCAGCAATGCCTTTTTAATCCATAATAATATTCGAAACTTGCCGACACTGTCAGATTTTTGAAAATGGGTATGTACGTTTCAACTCTTATTGGGGAGAGTCATACGGGCAAACTGTTACTGGAGCATCATGTTTTATTGCGAGTAATAGCAATGTTTTGGACTAGTATTTCATCTTGGAAGACATTGTCGTAGTCGGCGTTGTCGCTCATAGCTACAGATGGATATCAGATCTTAACTTTCAGCCATACAAGGTACTTAACTGCAGCATACTGACGTTTGTGCTTGCGTATACCCACGTCACCCGTCTACCTCACTCATCTCTTGCTAATTCCCCTTTAACGGTACGTTAATGAAATGATGCCTTCAGAATAAGGAATATTGACATTCTCTTACTATTATTTCAACAGGGATTGTTTATTTTCGCCCTTCATTGCGCCCGAAATAGTGAGGTACGTAATTTCTACTCATTTATTTCAATAAAATACGCCGTTTTAAAGATATGACAAGAACTTGTCCGATTAATGACCAAACAAAGGGTTTTAACGATCACAGTTAATCTTCATGTGATGGAACTTTGGCTAGATGCCTGAAGAACAGAATGCCTTGCTTAGAGGCAATCTACTTCGGTTGCAACTGTACATGTTCAGTAACAGAGCAATTAACAAAATATAAGCCGGCGTACTGTAAGTAAGAGTTACCCAGTGAGGGCCTCTCAGTCAATATTCTTTTGTGTTACAGATCAGGTCGCGCTTCAAGAGAAGACTTCGTGCTCGTGGTTCATCAAAACACTTCTCTAAAAGCAAGGTCATGAAAACTTCGCAAACGCAAGCTACTAAAAGTGCTGGCATCGAAAGTGATCGACACGACGCTATTGCGTTTGAACTGCGGGAGTACTAGTTTTTTTTTCTTTTCCCTTTTCTGGTCCTTGCGTTGTATTGTTCATTAGTTGCAACGTTAAAAAAAGCGTTCTTTATTTATCAATGAACATCTAGACCTCCTAGAGTAATTATCGAGGGCAAATTAATGTTGCTTAGCTCAAATAAAAAAGATGGCCTGCATCCCCTCACCAGTAAGACCTTTTCAAGCCAAAAAGGAGTATGGAAAGTGTACAATATTTAGACTACAGAGTACTTTTATCAGGAAAATGACACTGAACTTCGAAAAAACCGCCTCAAAAATTTGTACCACTGGCAATAATTGTGCTTGCAAAATGATTTTGCGAAATTTGCGGAGCAGTCGGTTGACCTCAGTTGTAAGGTCCTTTTAGTCTTGACTAGGTCAATTAGTCGACGCAGCCTATTGACGTTTGGATGAAATATATAGGCTAAGAGAAATGCTTGGAAGACCTGATTTTCATTAGTGAAAAATTGAAGTAAATCCATGAAGTATATATTACATTATGATAAGAACTTTCATGGGATAAATTATATCCCCTTAGATATTTAGCCGAGAAGCTCTCCGGTCGATTCGAGTAAGCCAGAATCAGGGGATTGCAAACATAAAACAAATAAATGAAACAATGATGGAACCTGATCAAGAAAGAGGGGGTTGGTGGGGGGCAAGGGTGAGGGTCTTGTCATGAAGTCACGAAAGTAAATTTTCGATTTCACGAATCACGACTCAAGTGTTAAATTCACTAAGGTCAGGAAAAAAACTCTGATCACTATGCAGTGAAATTCAGCTACGAACTCAACTTTAGACATTCACGATTTGTTATCTATTCACGATTCATAGCCAAGAACTTTTTGCATTGCACGCCTCACGGAATATACTTCAATCACGATTCACGGAACAGTTTTTTATCAAATCACGTTTCACAGAGCACAAAAAAACCGGATCACGGCGTCACGAAAATACCCTTGCCCCCCCTCAAGAAAATGTAAATGCCCTTGAGGTCCTTACAAGATAATAGAATTGGAGGAAGGCGCCCTTTTACTGGTAACGTTCCGCTTAGCTGTTGCATTCTCAGGGTAAATTATCTCCCTGACACCATCCGGAAAGGTGATGTTCACTTGTGCGGAAGAGCTTTAATTTTCGAATTATGCACTGATTGAAAGAAAAGCTATCAACCGATCTGGTAGAGCTTTTAATAAGAAATAGCAACGAGCTGTATCAGACGTCTAAGTACTTTAACTCAGTTTGAAGAGCCCTGAAGTGTACAGTGCACTGTATTGTTTGCTTGTTGCTGTAATAAAGTATTTCAAATTGCAAAAATGTAAAAGTCAGTGGCTTACTTAATATGAAGTTACTATGAATACTTCAACTGTAAACTTGTATGACAAAATTCCCAGGGATTTTCCAACCATGCGTTCAAGTGACTTTTCCACACGCTTTGCCCCTTCCCATCCCGGTGTTAATCCCCAGTTAAACAAGTCTTTTTCAGTTGGTCTGTACACCTCAATTCAAGCCGATCTCCGACAACAAACGTGGATAAATTAACTAAAACAAACTCACTTGGCGCGAGAAAGAAGCTCGTCACAACTTCTGCCATATTTTCTGGCGAATTGGATCTGCATACAAATGATTGAAGTTTTTTACGACAATGACTCTCCGAACACAAAGTGGGTCTGCACAGTTCACAAGATTAAAGATCGAAAAGCATTATCGAATCGTGTCAAAATAAAAATCATGTAACAGTTACAAGCAGATAGTATTTATAAGCGTCAAGCCTATCCACAACAAGGTAATAATGAAATTGTTGTACAGGAATAGTTCCCGTTGCAGCGAAAGCAAACGAATTTTGAAAATAATCTTATTTGATGTAGAAATTTTGTCCCAAACAAAAGCAGCTCTGTCTTAGCTGAAATCAAAACGAAAACCAAAACTTGCAAATACGAAGACACATATACGTAAATATAAGTAAGAATTTATTGAATTCACAACAGAAGAATTCGCAAATATTTGCGGAATCCACTTTGATTCTATATTTTTTTACCTTAACTCACGGATTGTTAAATTTTATCTGACCCCTGATAGATTTATAGCTGGTCCTTGTTTACATCTAAGAGTTGTTTGGCGGGGGCGATTGCTGAGGTTCTGTCCCCGAAAAAGACTCAGCTGGCTATAGAAATTAACGGTAGAGAATATTAATATAAATATCGGCGGTTTAACCATTGGATCTTGAAAGTAGATTATAAAGTTGACATATTTTTGTTACTGCCGGCATGTATATTGCAACTTCAAACCAGTCCCTTTTTCCATTTAGCAACAAACTTTCACAACCTCTTTAACAGAAACCCCCCCCCCCCCCCCCCCCCCCCCCCCGCAACAAAAATGTTTCCCTTTGCTGATGAAAGTAAATAGAACGCCACCATTTATATTTTTGGAGGCCTTACTAAGGGAAAGAAAGATAAAAGAATAAACTGAATGAAAACCGCTCTATGCTTATAAAAAAGACTGGCACCAGACAAACAAAGGATATAGAGGTAATAACAATAAAAAAAATTAGTAACAATTTTTTTTCTTTGTTAAGCAAAGTACAACTGTAAAAATGTCGTGGATATGTGACCTTATTTGCGATAAGGGCGTTTAAGCCAAGGTGACTCAAGAAAACGGCGTTTTAACTAGTTTAAACGGGTAAAAACTCTTTCTGGAAAATGTTTAAACAACTTTTTAATACGTTTAAACGGCCAGCTCTTTTGAACATCAAATGTTTTATATTGTTCATGAGCTTAACGCAATTTAACCTCGAGGTGCATATTTACATATTCGCGTTTGAATGAATTATCGCGGCAGGGAGATATGGTGGGAGTTAAAACAATGTGCTCCTTTTGAAAGCTGAACAGGTCTCTGTCTTAACCGCATGGTCGGATAAATATCAGGCAAAAGGACGACTTCGCCAAAACGAAGCCAGCCATATACTGCAGTATTTCGAGGAAATTGTTGCACATAGCTTTTGAACGAACGCAACCGAAATTTGACATATGCAAATCACGCTTTTTACTGCCGGTGTGAAATCCAACATTTGCCGTCGTTAAAACGAAGAGTTAGGACCTTAAGCAACGACGACGACGACGACGACGGCAACCAAAACGTCATTTTAAAATACAACTTCTCGTTTCTGTAACTCTTACGCGATTATTCCAATGCGTTTAATTTGGAAAATGCTGGCGATATGTCCAGAAACTAAATTCTTACGAACGACGTCAAAGTAAGGAAAGGAAAGAAAAATTTGCCGTCATTCGCTCACGTTCTCAAGAAAACATAAAATTTGGTCATTTCACGTTGTTGTTTTGGAGAGGACGGCAAAGAAATGTACTAAAATGTAAAACGCATGTGCAGAGCCATTGTTTTGCTTATTAAGCCTATTCTTTTGTGGCGTTCTCGTTGTCGTTGTCGTCCTCGTTGCTTAAGGTCCCTAGTATTTCTCAAAGCAGACCTGTGTTTACATTGTGGCTAGACGCGATGGCGCCACAAAAAATAATTTGTTTTCGTTAGAATATCATTTCCAACGCTGAAAATGGCTTCGCGAATGCAGCTATATTTGTGTCAAAAGTTTCCGTCATCAATTTCTGTGCACACTTGGAAAATATCTTGGGTTGAACGGCTCATATTTTTTCCACAGATCGTGAATTGGATGAACGTAGGAGAAGCTGCGCTCTTGACGGAATATTGTTTGTAATTTCTTTCGCCACCGTCTGTTTGATCGAACGTTCCTTTTGCCGTTTATTCATTCGATCCGAGCTGAAATAAAGTTACTTTACTTTACTTTTTTCATTTCGTTCATCGGTTCGACTGTTGCTCCTTAGACATACTTCGGAAAGTCGATAGAGGTGTTCCGGCAATATTTCGGAAAATCGATATCTATTTTGTCTGCCGTTGACATATCGATTTGCTTACATGTGAGTGAATGACAAATTTGCATAATCTGACCCCCAACAATAGTCGTTCCCACGCTTCGCGTATCCAGGATTAAAAATGCCTTGTGTTGAAGCCACGGGTACAGAAATAACAGTGAAATTGAGGAATTTGAAAACTCTACTTGCTTGTGTCGAAATTTGACAACCGACCACTTTGTTATAAATTAGCAAAGATGTCACATTGCGAAAAAAAAAAAATACTTAGCCATGCAAAATGAATGAACACAGCACTAATTGATATTTCCACCTGCAAATAAATGACCATATTGTTCATTTCCCACGTCGGGGTAGTGACGTGTGTCCACTTAAGAGAAAGTTTTCACGAGAGCGTCAGCCAACACGGGCGTAATTCCGTAGAAAAACAGGAAGTCGCTTTCAATGTTTGCTTAACTCTTCTACTTCTACCCAGCATGATACGAGCATTAACTAAAACCAAAATAAAATCACTTGTGTCTAAATTTAGCGGATGAGTAATTTTGTCAGCCACTGTTATGTTGCCAAAAAAAAAAATCTTAAAGGGGATTTATAGATAGCTGTCAATCCATATTCCCACGGGAAAACGAATAAACATTTTGGACCTTGACTGTAAACTTAAGTTCGACTGAACATTTTACCAGTTAAACATTTTTACTTGGCTTCCTTTGGCCAGGTGGAGCAATCTAACCCAAATGGGTAAACATGACATAAATTATTGCTTTAGAGTTCCCCTGTAAGCTAGCATTTCTAAATATGTTAATTATCGACGAAACTGTGAGAGCCCTTTGGCGCACCCAACGTCAAGTTTCGGTAGATATCTGTTCGGTGGAGGGTAACTCGCCTTGTGCTTTCGGCGTCGATTGAAGAATGCACTCGGATTTTCGTAGCCAAAACGTGGTCTAAAAGATTTGCAATTTTGAAAATCATAGCCCCTGAGATTTTCGAAAAGGTCTTAATTGCTGTTTTGGCATTCAAAAATGTCAACTTACGTTTTCGGAAAGAAAATAGTTCCCTCGAAAATTCGTGGACAGTTCATTTCAGCTTGCATTTTCTCAAAGGAAGATTTTTTCCCTAACATACATTTTCGGGCAATTAAAATTTCAGCTACGAAATCCGAAAAGATTAATTAACTTCTTCTAGCTTAAGAAAACATCACTTTAAACAGACTTCAAACTCCATAAGGTCAGGCCTTATTAACGGGGGGCTTATTGGAGAGGGAGGCTTAATAGAGAGGGGGGTGGGACTTATTTCAAATTTAAACACGCCGTTTTCGTGTTAAATAGTTTCTGTACAAATCTCAAGCAACTGCAGTAAAACTGTATTATTTTATACCGAGTAGGAAACAGTATTGTATTTTATTGTATATTTGTTTATAAACAAACGAACTGGGCCGCATAAAGTGTATTTCGTAAGAGGGAATAGGAGGGAATAATTACAAAATCTCGTGTCCCAAAAGGGGGGGAGGGGCTTATTAGAGAGGGGAGGGGGGGGGCTTATTACAAAAATCGCCTTCGAAACGGGGGCTTATATTAGAGAGGGGGAGGGGTTAAAAGAGAGGAGGGGGGCTTAATAGAGCTTTTACGTTATGTTGTTTGTTAACTCAGTTTCAGATCATGACTGCGTTTCTCAAAATCCCGGAAACTACTTTTTGCCCAAGAAGTATTTTTCAAGTCGGTTTTCTATCGCTTGGTGTTCGCTTTTTGAACAAGCTAGCCCAATGTATTTGTCAATTTTGTAGCGTGAATTCTTAAAAGATTCGTAAAAATATTAGAAATCGAATTTCTGGTAATGATCTTAGAGCACGTAAAATACTTTCGAAAAAAACGCGCATGTCACGGATCCCACGAGTAATTTCTAATTAGACCTCATCTGCATGGGAAAACGCACTGATGTGAAAAACGTAAAACAAACAATCACAATGCATATGTCAAGTAAATGAAATGGGCAATCATTGATCAGTTTTCGTTATGAGATTCTGAGATTTTCGTTGAGATTCTGTTATGAGGCGTTTCTTGTACTGAACTAGTGAAAATCCGTATCGCAAAGCCTTTAATTTGTAATACCGCACCAATCTGGAACACACCTGCTGCCGGTTGATCAAAGAGCGGATAAGGTTATTGAACAGTTTGAACTGTCTATTTATTTTCCAGCGAATAAGCCACTATTCAGCGGATAAAAATGTGGCAGTTGCAGCACGTTTTATCCGGTGCATAGCGACTTATTCGATTGATAAGGCTATTCGAACGATAAAGCTATCCGCTATTCGCACAACTGTCGCCTGAAGGAGGAAAAATATAGATGAGTGGCAATTTTGAATGCAAATGTTGGAATTGATTAAAGAAGCACATACATGACAAATGTTCACTTAACACGGTCGGCAGGTCTCGTCTTGAAACAACTGCCATTTGAACCACTAATAGCAAAACGCACGCGCACATGGTATCAAGTTTGGATCTGAGTATAAAAAAAACAGTCGCACATTATCAGTCTGGGTTTTGCATGGATGAAATATAATCCTCTAGATCTTTCCGGGCGCAATTATGAACCTTGCGGTGGCATTACAATGATTTTTTTTTCGTGGGGCTGATTTCTAGTAAGTATATATTGGACGTCCTTATTTGTTTTTAGCGGGTGCCATTTCTCGGTCTAAATTCGACATAAACTAAATTTAGTTTTTGGTCAATATTGAACACTGAAAGCGAGCTTCATCAGGGGCAATGAGAAGCCATACTAGTGGATAATTTTTTTTTTTGGTGGAGGTGATCAAACTGTTGTACCATATATAACCCAGGTTTGTTTCTTGGTGGTTTGTCTGCAAGTTCATCAATTGTCCTTGCCGTTGCCAGGAAGTCGAAAATTACACCTACCTTAGCTAGCCAATCATATAAATTTGGAATGCCAAACGGATATACAATATATTCATCCGACTACAGAACATCTTGTTGATCAAGATCGTGACTTTTGTCCGTGCCCGACGTTGAATCGTGATCTATTAAACAGTTAGATTATGAGCTCGAGATTTCTATCGCGTGATAGCTGATGAGGGCGCAGCCCGAATCAGCTATCACGCATAGAAATCTCGAGCTCATAATCTAATTGATTTAGTATAAATCTACTAGTCGTTCAAAACTAAACAAGTAACTTATCTAAATCCTCTTCGCAGACACTTCGTAAACGCTACTCACTATCTATCGCAGAATAGATAGCGAGTAGCGTAGCCAATCAGAGGACGCCATTCGTAATAGAACGTTAGTAGATATATACTAACAGATGTTAACGAACTTTCTTCTACTACGTCTGCAAATTCTTGATACGGCGGCCACTTTCTCCTATGATTAAAATTTGAAAACGATGTTTTCTCTAAACCAGTAAAAAGCGCCAATATAAAAGAGAGAGCATAAAAAACTCGATAGCCTCTCGGACGATTCTATATTTCTGCACAAAAACTTTGGAGGATTTTTCCATCTTACTTAAGCTCTCAAGAGTGCCAGGGCAAATTCCGACAAGCGACATGGCCCAAAAAGTAGCGACAGCATAAAAAATGAAATCCCGACAGCCGACATCATTCCCGGCAAAAGTACGACAGTGGCATCAAGGCCGAGAATTAGCGATTTAAACACCGACACGGGAGATTTTAAAATTCAGGCAGGCGACACCAGACCTTCTCCTGGCAGGGCCTCTCTCAAGGTATTAGAGACCTTAAGCAACGACGAAGGCGACGGTGACGGCAACGAAAACGTCATTTCAAAATATAACTTCTCATTTCGGTAACTCTTTCGCGACTATTCCATTCTGTTTAACTTGGAAAATGCTGGCGATATTTCCAGGAACTAAATTACTATGAAAGACGTCAAAGTAAGGAAAAAGAAAGAAAAATTTGCCGTCATTGTGTTCCCGTTGTGAAGAAAACCTAAAATTTGGTTATCTCACGTTGTTGTTTTGCAGAGGACGGCAAAGAAATATACCAAATTATAATAAATTTCGATATAACGCGCGCTCTGATTGGTTAAAACAGCATGCTTTATGAAAGTACAGATACACGGCCAGCTACGGTATCACGCCATCGACCCAAATGAAAACTGGCCGACCAATTTCCGAATTTTTCCCTCAGTTTCAATTTCGACTCACACGTCTTGTACCACCTAGAAAACGATTATGAAAACGAGCGTTTAGACTTAGGGATTTGGAAGATGCTTCTGCGCGTAACACCACAAATAACAACATGAACCAGGGCCACTCTGAGTGGCGTCGTGTGGGATCAGGACTAACAGTCAATTTCATTGGTTACTGATAACAAAGGAGAGGATTACCGACCACTAGAATTTTCTCTTATGTCAGGAACGAAGACACTTCGTTATCATTCGCCTAACCGTCGTGTCTGAGCGACATTTTCTGAGGATAAGAGTGCTTTGTGGAAAAGAAGGAAGGCAATATGGCGGCCATTTTGTTTTCCTCGGTTGTCTGGTCCAATTCAGTCTTGTTTCGGACAGAACCATCGAAGAAAATCAAAGGAATATATAATCCCCATGATGCAAATATTATTTGATAGAGAGTGGATTGTCATGGGTTTTCTTCTGGAAGATAAAATCTTCGATTCATTCATACCTTGAGTTGTTTTCGCTACCTCGAAAGGAGCCCGCGTGTGTCCTCGAATACGGATTTGCAACATAACTTGCCATTTATCTTTATATATTTTGGATTGTATCGAGAACTCAAGTTAGTGTTTCTGGTACATGGTGTGTGGTTTATAGCCTATAGCTGAGACTAGAAAGTGAAGGTATAGTGAGCGATTTTGTTTTGCATATTTTGTGGCCATCGATGTAAATATGAGAACCTTTGATTTGCGATGGCCGAGCGTGGCACTTCCAGGGAAGGATTAATATCAAGCGTGTTTTGAGAAGTTGCCGAAATTGTCCGAGTCACGCAGCGACGAGGACAATTTCAGCAACGTCTGAAAACCCAAGTGACATTAATCCTTAATATTACGAGGACTCGTAACGAGTAATTGGAACGAGTCACTCGTTCCAATTACGTGTTGATAATAACATAAGGGAAAAATTTTCTTAACACTGCTGAGGCACGTCGAAAAAAAAGTCAGCCAAGCGGAGTAAAAACACTCTTTCGCTCGCAAACCAAACAAACAATTCAACTACTTTTTAATTTGTGTCCAAAACGATTGTATATGATTATTATTTAAAATCCAGTCGAGAGATAAATACGAGTTTCAGTGCTGACCAAAAGAAACAACAATTAAGCCAAATGTTAAAAGCTGAAATTTACTTAATTTTCACCTGTGCTGTAGAAGTTTCCACCACTTGAAAATACACGTCCACTTAAAACACCCTTCCGTAAACATAGCAAACAGTAAGTTTGTCCAAAGAAAGAATTGGCGTCCTCCAAGTTGGATACCATGGTAAAGTGAAAGCCCTCGACGCGTTGAATCATTTTGTTTTTCAACCACACAATCCCTCTACGCAGGGCGGCATGCAAGTCTATCCAAGTTTTGAGCTTTTCACGAGAAAAATCTTTTGCGTTTCCTTTTTTCTCTAAATTCACCTTCCGCGGTACCTTTAAAACTACAACCAGTTGCAAAAATGTCAAGACACTTCCAATAAACTGCGATTTTTTTATTTCATTTCAGCAGTTCATGTATGATTATTTTATTTCACATACGTCATTCACACTCTTCTCTTTTACTAGAACATATGAACCCACAATTGACCTGCTCCCAGCGTTAGGGGCTTCATAACTCAGTTGGTTAGCATCGCACCAGTATCGAGAGGTCACGGATTCAAACCCCGTCCTGAATTTTTTTTCAGCTTCTTTTCGCAATTGCACAATTTGCGTTCACAACTGCGAGGAGCATTCTTCATTTGATTTCATTTCCGCAGTTCATGTATGACTTATTTCATATAAATCATTCACACACACAAAAAAAAAACACTGTTCTCCTAAAACTGTCCCTTGACAGTTACTACACGGGAAGCCAGATTCCCCACCTCCCCCTCCCCTAATAAATGTTGTTGGACCACATTTTCGGCATGGCCTAGCGTTTATACGAAGACACAATTGGGCGCTACAACATTTATAAGGGGGGGGGAGGGTGACCTCTTTTCAGTCGGAATTTAGTGTAGTGTCTCAAGTATTTTTGCAACTGGTTGTAGCTCTTGTTTTTTACGCCTCTTTTAGCGAATATATGAGCCAAAATTCAGCCGAATTTCGCTGAACAATTTGCTTTTAGACTAAAAAATAACTTGCACTTTGATGGTGTGACATTTTGAGAGCTTTGGTCCTGTTTAACGAATAAAATGTTTTGAACCATCTAACAAGGATTGTGATTGGTCTGTTTTAGTGTGCCTTAGGAGAGTACAGATGTAGGGCTGAAGCCACTCGTAGATCGATTTGTAAAATAAAGTTTTCGGAAAATTTTAGCCGAATGCGTGAGGAAATTAAGAGCACGAAAGAAATAGGAAGAAGCACAAGGCACCGTTAAGGCCTTTTTATTTGTAAATGAAAACCGCACGTGCAGAACCATTTTTTTTGCTCATTAAGCCTATTGTTTAGTGACGTTCTCGTCGCTGTTGCCATCGTCGTTGCTTAAGGTTGCTAATAATCTTGATACGCTTTTACGTTTGTACATTTAGGGCGCTTTGGTTTTATTCAAAATCAAATCAAATCAATTTATTTAAGCTCGATAACAATGAGGAGTGGTTGCCAAATCTCCCGAGCTGAGGGCTCATGTATTAAATGTTCGAGCATTCCGGATCGAATTGGTACTTAGAAGTGTTGGTTTTTAGGAGAGGGGAAAACTGGAGAACCCGGAGAAAAACCTCTTGGAGTAGAGAAGAGAACCAACAACAAACTCAACCCACATATGACGTCGAGTCCGGGAATCGAACCCGGGCCACATTGGAGGAAGGCGAGTGCTCTCACCACTGCGCCATCCCTGCTTCCTGCCATCCCTCCCTGCCTGCCATCCCTGCTCCCCAATTCATGTCTACTTTCCCATGTAACCTGTTCAGAACTTCATGGTTAATATTTTTTAGGTGGCAGGTTTTTGCCAACAGACGAGCAGTGTTTACGTGAAACGCGAAGAAATTCGTAAGGAAAGGAGATATAAATTGTCCATGCGTCATGATCGATTTTAATAATGAGTCAATGATGTGAATAAAATGAATGTCTGTTCTTCTAATTATTAAGCTCTAGTGGAGGTAGGAGCACTAGAAAACACACACAAAATACAGATACTTAGGCAGGTGGAGAAACAGAAGGAGTAGGTGTCAGGTCTGAGGACTGACAACATGATCCAAGGCTAACTCTTTAGTCGAGGTTACGTATTTCTCATAATATGTATTTATTTATTTATTATCCATTTAACTTTTTATCCCTTTGGGCGATTGTCTAGCAACCAGCTCTCAGTTTCAGAAGCCAGAAAAAAGGTATGTATATACCATCTTCGCAACATGGCGGCCGCATTTTGTCTTGCTCCGTCCATTTCGGTTTTATTTCTTATCCTGGCAAGCTCTTTCTACACTGGAGCGGTTAGAGATCGACTTAATAACTTTAACTATGGAGATGATATCAAGTTTGAGCCGAATTTCCTTTCCACGACCTTCTACGTAGCACCACAGTTACTGCGATTCGAGCCTGGCCTAACCGCCATCTTGAGCCCGCTTCAAATGAAACTGAAGAAGCCAACTAGTCGCCGCTACCGACGGTTTTCCAAGAGCAGAGTTCGGTATTATTCAAATTCTACTGCCTCCTTTGCTTTCAACCTCATCCTTCTTGCTGGTGATATAGAGGTAAATCCTGGAATGCCAGTCAATGGAAACAGCGCTGGGAAGCCACAGAGTGATATAAAGATCGCACACCTGAATGCTCGCTCTATAAAAAATAGGGATCATTACATCTTAACTAAAAACCTTCTGGCAGAAAATGATTTTGACATCTTCACCGTTTCTGAAACCTGGTTGGACAACTCTATTACGGATTTGGATGTGTAAATTCCAGGCTACGATGTATATCGCCTCGATCGTCATGAAAAGACTGGCGGTGGCGTTTGTGCATATGTTCGAGAATCTTATAAGACTAAACATTTATATGACTTGTCTTTCATTTCATCCGCGGGCTTTCACCAGCTGTGGCTTCAAGTACAGGTTGGTCGCTGCAAGTCGATTGTTAATTGCACAGTATATAGACCGCCTAACTCTGATTTAAATTGTTTTGACGCTGAGTTCAGCGATGCTCTTATCTCGGCATTATCGCTAAACCACGATGTCTACGTCCTAGGAGACCTAAATTGTAACTTGCTAAACCCTCAAGATCATGGATCTCTGGCGGTCATGAATTTTTGTTCAATTTTCAATCTGACCCAAGTAATTAAACAGCCTACAAGGATAACAGAGACATCAGAGATTTTAATCGACGTTATCCTCGCTTCAAACACAAGTCTCATAAGAGAAGCAAAGGTTGTACCTGCTCCATTTAGCGATCACGATCTGGTCTTCATTTCGCTGGGGTTAAAGAAAAAGCGTTCCAAGCCGGTTTATGTAACTACTAGAAGTTATAAAGACTTCGTCCCTGAATCCTTTCTGGTTGATTTGAACTACGTTCCATGGTCGGTTACCGATTGTTTTGAGGACGTAGATGATAAACTAAACGCTTTCAACCTATTGTTCAACCCAATCCTAGACGACCATGCACCTATTTAAAAAAATTAAATTGAAGTTTGATCACGTATCTCCAGCCCTGAAAGACCTGAGATGGATACCAGTTAAGTCCCACCTGTATCTAAGAGACGCCATCTTGGCCTTTAAATCTATGACAGGTCAGGTACCAAACTACCTTATTTCAAATTTTATCTCTAGAGGGAATATCAGTGGTCGGACGACCAGATCATCTTCCCAGCTTAATATACCGCTTTTTAAGACCAAGACGGGACAGAGATCTTTTTATTACAGAACTGTAACATTGTGGAACGCGTTAAAACCCCACTTTAAATTAAGCGAATCTCTTATTATTTTTAAACGTAAAATGAAAGCCTTCCTTTTAAATCAATTTTTAATGTCATAAATTTATATGTAAATAGTTTTTAATGCCATAAATTTATATGTAAATAGTTTCTTAATAGTTTATTGATAATCAATTTGTGATACTTTTTTTTTTTGATTACCTGTACTATTAATACTTGTCTCTGAAAACCCCCATGGGGAGTTGACAATAAAATTGTATTGTATTGTATTGTATTGTTGTTGTTGTTGTAGCCATTCGTCAAACTTGATTGATTGACTGGCTGACTTATTGATAGATTGAGTGATTGTTTGTTTGTTTGATTGATTGATTGATTGATTGATTGATTGCATTGATTGGTTGGTTATTCGGTCGCTCCGTCGGTTGGTCGAATTGGTTAACTGACTGATTGACTATGATGGATTGATTTATCTATTTATTGTTCGCTATTATTTTTCTTATTGCAGAAATCCACCTCCCAGAAGCACGAACCTGCCCTGGAAAGCCATTACGCCTTAGCGATGGCTGTCAGAGACTTTTAAGTAGTCAAGCCATCAGCAAGAGTAGGTTCCAGATACAATGCTCATCCTACGCTACTGATTATCGCTATCCTTATTGTTTGAGGTGGTGCGAAATGTTTGCGTTTTGCTTCAACGAAACGTCTTCGAGAGAACGCTGGATCAAACAGTGCGCTAGAAAGTTTCGTGCAACAACTCAGAGATTCAAAATTTCCTCAGGAAAAAGCAACGTTATAGTGATTAATGTAATTCGCTGCAAGCCTGTTTGGAAGGATTTGTTTATTATCATGGTCCGCAAATGCAGCTGTGAGGATGGGGATAACGGTCCTGGTAGGTATAAAATACATGGTGCAGTTTTTCAGAGCGAGACTAAACAATAATCAATCCTGGGTTAGAGTGATGTTTGAGTCCAGTTTAGTTAGTGTTCAACGCAAACATTTCCAAAAGATTTTCGCCAGTAAGTGTTGGCTGGAATTTAACTTTACTTTAAGCGTAAAATTGTTTTACAAAACCTTCTAACCATCGAGAAAACCCTGCCCTTTTTTAGCGTTATAATCGGCTTTGGAACAACCGGGCCCAGCTTGATGTGGATGAGGTATTGTGATGGAGCTGATGTGGAGGAAAGTTGTAGACCGTAAACGGATCAGTTGTAGACCGCTAACGGAAGTAATTTCGCCATTTCGAACTGTTGTTTCAATTGAGGGTTCGAATAAGCGAGATTCAACTGTACTAATGGTCTCCATTAAACCAAAGAATATGCAAACAAGACTCTCTATGAACATTTACTCGGGACACCTTGTAAAGCAGAAGTATAGACGCCCGCTTTCTGATTCTGGAAAACTAGCTCTTTTAAAATTGTATTGTGTATCTGACATGTGGGCGCTCAAGGTTAACAAATCGACATCGAAAGACCTAAACTCCTTTTCCTGCACATCTTTATAACATTGTGAAGATTTTAATCCATCAGAGTTTTTCCGCGTCGAAGCTTGCCGAATCTGAGAAAAGGTTGGAAGCCTCGTACTTCCTGCACTTATCGGACTAGCAGTGACAATTCTATATTCAGATCTTCTTAGAGGTAAACAAACGGATAATATATAGATTTAGCCAAGCCTAAAAGCGGAGCTCCACAATTATTAGTTTTTTTTTAACTAGTATTAAGCAACGCCGCATGGCTTTCCTTGCGCCAATATTTTATGTTAAGAGCAGTCAACAGGAATTGACTGCGGTTCAAAAACCTCAAAACATTACAAGAAAACAATACAGTCGACGCGTGTGTTTGTTCGAAAACAAATTTAGCAATCTAAGACAGATCTTACATTTTCATCCAACATCGTTGAAAGAGCATGTTTGAAGGTTTAGCCACCACTCACAATAGTGCATTAAATGGCTTTCCATGTTTGATCTAGATCAAACATGTTCATCCAAAATTTCGCATTACGAACAAACGTTTGATCGTTTAGCCACCCCAACAAACAAATCGTAAACAAATGGTAAAAAGCAACCAAATAAACCACATAACGTCGAAAATTTCAGCGATAATACGTATACGCAAAAATCATTTTTTTGGACTCACTTGGTCCGCTGTTTGGTCAAACATTGTTATGCGTTTAGCCACCAAACGTTATCTGTGACAAACCCGATGTTGGATGAAAATGTTTGACCTTTTAACCGGGACAAACATATTTCGTAGTACGTTAAGCTAAGACCTAATCTTAAATGTCGTACAAAAGAGAAAAAGGAAAACAGTCCTGATAGTTTGGATAGGTAATCGCATGGGGCCGAGTAAAATGAACTGATTAATATCACTTGTGATAGCTGAGTTAATCCTTTGTCTCACGATTGAGTCACAAAGACGTGGATCGCGGCGTTTCGACCGCTTTACTGCTGGTCTTCATTAGGCGATGGTGTCGACTGGCTGAGTGTGAGTATAAGAAGCACCGTGGCTGGTGGTGATTGTTGCGTTTCGATCCTCGCTTAGGTTGTTGTTGATTGGAGGATTTCGATCCTTGTCGTTCAGGCTAGAAATTGTTCCCTCATCCGTCCGCTTTGGTACTGTTCGGCTGTTGTATTGTTTGATCGTGGGTATCCACGCTTCAGGAATTCCATTTCCACTGTCCTTGTTGATGTTGTTAGGGTGAAGTCTTATGTGAATAGCCTCTTTAACCCTACGGGTGTACCAATGTGGGTTTCGGTCAATAAATTTAACTTCGTCCCAGAGCGGATAATGTCCGGTCGCGTTGCTATGTTCTGAAACGGCGGAGGATTGGGTTCGGGCAAGCCGTATGTCTCTATCGTGTTCCTCAATCCGTTCATGCTTAGATCTTCCCGTCTCTCAAATGTAAACCCTGCCACATTCGCAGGGAATCTTGTAGACTACTCCGTCTTGTTTTACTGGATCGACAATGTCCTTAGATCGCACTAGGTGTGATCTAAGAGTTGTGTCAGATCTGAAAACAGTCCGTATGCCTTGTTGTTGTAGGCAACGGCGAAGAGCCTCCGATGTGCCTTTGACGTATGGCAGAACCACAGTAGATTTAATTTCGGGTTCAGGTTCTTTAGTGGTTGTTCGTCCCTCGGTTTTCGTAAGATTTTTTACAAACGAAAACGGATAACTGTTGGAAACAAGGACCGATGAGAGTTGTTTCTTTTCATGAGAGATAACTGATGGTTTTATTATGAGGTGTTTAGATCGATCGTACAGGCACTTGACAATACCGCGTTTTACAGATTGCGGGTGGTGTGAGTCATACCCTAGGTACTGGTCAGTGTGTGAAGGCTTTCTGTAAACACTGGTAGAGAGGTATCCATTCGAATCCTTGATGATCAACGTATCAAGGAAGGGAATCGAGTTGTCATTCTCAGTTTCCATTGTGAAACGGATCGTCGGCTGTTGACTATTGAGGTGTTGTAACGAGTCAACTTTGTCACGACCTAAGATGGTAAAGGTGTCATCCACATAGCGTTTCCAGATCTTAGGTGTACAGGGCGTCGATGTCAAAGCCCTCCATGTAGAGGTTAGCTATCACTGCCGATACCGGGCTACCCATGGCTGCTCCTTCTTGCTGTTCGTAAATCAGTCCATCATACTGGAAGTATGTGGATCTAAGAACGAAACTCAAGAAGTCTGCAATCTGAGCAGGTGTTAGAGTCGTGCGGTTGGCAAGGCCAACAGTGATAAATGATAACAAAAAATTGCCTAAAAATCAGTTGAAAATTCACCTTAAGGAGTATCTTTTAAGTAGTTCTTGATTTTTATGCCTTTTACGCGAATTAAAAGACAGAACTTTGAAGAAGATGAAGTTATTGTGCTCAAAATGAAGAAACCAACTGAATGTGAAATATCGAGCCGCAGAAGGCGCGCGAAATTAAGCCTCGATTTGGTTTGGGTGTCCAACACCTGGCTTGAGCCTGCGATCCAATCGAAAACCAGTACCTGACCAGCGGCCAACTTCACAAAAAAACAGCTGTTCTCGCTGAGGTCTTAAATTGAGCCCGCGATATGGTCACGTACTACTGGTCAGCGGATGCCTTGTTTTGACAGGTGTCAATTGGCCATAACATTGACGTCCAATATCAAAAGATGTACACAAAAAGATGTACAAAAACGCGGGTTACAACACACAATTAATGGGACATCCCATGTCGCATACATGGAAGGGCGGACGTACGGGCGTACGACGTACGTTTGGTGGCCGAAGCCAAATTTTCTCGAATAGATAGATTACCATATTTTCTTAACAATGGTGCTCCGCTTGGCAGACCTTCGGGCCACCGGAGCTCCCCTATTACCACAGATCTAAATTTGAGAATCACGATACATTTCTTTAAAGACATGACTCATGCCACCATCTGTTTAACGTGTTGTTGCGTTTTCCACTCTTTTTATACGTTTATAATTTGTGTACGTTGCAGCGAAAAATTCGTTGTATCGCGCTGCGTGTTTTGCAAACTTCGCAGGGGTTTTGGGTTTTTTCTGTCCCGTCAATCATCTGACTGGGGGCGAAGTTATGCAAATAGCCCAATCAGGCAGAACACGTTGCGTTGTGATCTGCGTAACCCCACGGTAATAAAAAGTTCTTTGTCCAGTTTTCGATTTAAAAGGGATTTGTAAAAGTTGTGAACTGCGAGTGTTGCGACCGCTCACGTCATCACGTTTTACGAGCTGCGACGAAAGGTAATATTTGGCAGAGCCAGTCATGCACTTGAAGGCAAGCACGGCGTCGCGAGATATAGCTGCGATTTAATAGGAATACACCTTAGTTCCTTTAAAAGGGGTGTGACGTGGTCGAATTCTCTAGAACCACAGATAATCCGCGCTGCGAAGTTCTGAGCCGCGTGGAGCTTGAGGAGATTAGACTCCACTGCGTTGGACCAAACTGATGAGCAATAAAATAACTTACTAAAACTAAGGTGTTAATTATGTATTGGTGTTTAAAGTCGTTCTATCGAACACGTGTTTCACATGACTGCTTTGAGCTAACGGAGAGAAGCCGGAAGGGACTGTTTTAACGATATGATCGTGGAAAGTAAGCTTCGCATCGGAAATCACGCCGAGGTCTTTGACGACACGCACATGTGTTAGGTCTTGAATATCCGGTGTTGAATATCCGGGAGGTTTTTTCCGGGTTCCGTAGAAAGCAGACGGTTATCGAAACACCACTAATTCTGATGAGATCAGCATTTTTGTAAGAAACAACATTCGTCCAGTCATGGACAGGAAACTTTCAGTAAAGAAAAACCGAGCAGCATACTAGCACAAAAACATCATACGTCATACTAGGACAAAAACAATCATTTTGTCAACCTTTGTGGTGTTAAGCCATGTAAGTTTCCAATGATATGTTTTTGAGTTTCTGTTGATTTTTATTTTGACTTTAAATCACGCCTATTAATTTCTCTCTCCAGTTGCAGGAAACTCTTCTCGTATGATTGAAGTCAGCCTTGTATCTGATCTTTGTATACAAATTAAAACTGAGTACCGGCCGAGGAAAAAAATAAGACGATTCTCTCACGAGTGGTTTAAAAACTGCACAATGGAAGAAGCCTGCATGCCGAAATCGAATACCGATCTTGTTGGTTTAAATAAAAAATTAAAAACGTTTACCATATTCGTTGGTGGTGAATGTGACGTCAAGCGCACAATGTGGAGTCTCTTCAAGATGAAGGGTGAATGTGGCCGCGGTACTAACAGTACCGCACTAAAACTGAAGATTAAGAAGTGCTCGTGCAATTATAACGGTAAGTGTTGATAACTTGTACTCTAAGTCATCATCAATGACCAGAACAATAACACTGATAGTGATAATAATGATACTGCCAATGGCAATGGCAATGGCAATGGCAATGGCAATGGCAATGGCAATGACAGTGACAGTGACAGTGACAGTGACAATGACGAAGGCGATAGCGATAGCAGACTGACAGTGATAGTGATAGTGATAGTGATAGTGACAATGGCGATGCCATCGAAATGACAATAAAAAGACAATGGCAATGACAACGACAGCTGGCCCTGAATTAATCAGTTCATGCTTACATTAGCCCTGTTTTCCTTTGATTATGTTGGGGAAAAATACTTTGTGCGACAGTTGAGAAGAGTGCAAGGGCTTGAGTTGCTGAGCTGACTGCCTTGAGCGTGACTACCCTGCCGAGTATCAGATGTTTTGGTATATAAATCTTGTAGCGACTCTCTTTTTCAGTGTCCAGGAAATGTTCTCCTCAAAGCTTACTTCTGCACTCGCTTAACCACGTGAGAAACATAGTAAAGCAGAACTTTGTGCCATACTACACAGCGATACCCTAACAAGGACCGGCTACAAACCGTCTTGGCAAAGGGGTCTCAGGTCCTCAAAGAGAAACACGCACACACATTTTGAGTCAGTGATTAAACCAAGTACTTTCCATAAGAATAAACAGTACGTAACATCTGTCCTTCAAAAAGGACTTCCTGAAGAAACAAACCTGTAATTATTTATTCTTTTAAAGCTCCTTTCGAGGAACATGTCAACATTCATGAAGCAAATAAACTAACAAATATTTTTCTTCCAGACTCCACTCAAACTGTAATGGAAGGGAGCTTGGCCCCGTCGGAAAAATCTGTAAGAATGTTGAACGTTCTCCTATCTGTCCTATGAATTAACTGTAAACTCGCCTTGTAAATTCATATCTAAGCACGGTATTATATTGATAAAAAAATAGAGGTGTGTCAATGAGACCTTAAGGTTCGCAAAGAAGATAAGAGGTTAGCAGCCGAGAGATGTTTTGGATAATTTCGTTTGACAAAAATTATGGTAGGAAAGCACATATCGGATCAGCATGTGCTTGATCTAACTCTCTGTAATGTCATCTTTTAGATGGAAAAGTTCTGTACTTCAATCGACGAAGACTTTGATACTGGACAGCAAAAGGCCTTACAGGTATAGTAGTTTATCAGTAGATGCCTTAGACTTATCCAAAATTGTATTAATTCAAACTGGGGTGTTTGTTCACTTAAAAACAATTGAACTTACTGTAAACATCTCCTCATTTTCATGTCTTTCCTAAACACGAATGATAAAATGAACCATTTTCTTCAGTTAAAGTTTGGAAGACTGTACTCTGTTTTTGTTTGCTTGTAGAATGCACAATCCCTGTTGGAAAAGACAATCGAAGATTTAAAGAACGTATCTACAAGCGAAAAACAGGCGAAGGAAACGGACATCGAAAAAGACCAAAACGCACATTACATAACCCTTGCTTTTGAAGATTTCGTTGTCAGATATGCTGAAGAACAAATAAGTGAAACAATTCCCCATCTTTACAACATGAGTGATAAAACTAGACCATTATTTTTGGAATTCAATTGATGCGAAGACATCCTTTAGCTTTTTAAAAAGTTGTCAAATAGCGTGACATTGCCCCTTTAACACGGTCATTTTAGTATACAGCCACTGCGACCCATGGTGACCCACGGCAGCGAGAATTTCACTCGACTTATCCATCCTGCACTACCCGTCAATTATGGCAATCATTCAAATCGTGTAATGTGGCTTTAATAGCTAGGGTCAGTTCTTTCAAATCTGTAAGGCCCATGTGTGGGAGTTTTTGGCAGTTGGAACAACAACGTATAACATCCAACAACTCCTAGCATGACTTCCAACAGCACTCAACGCAGTGTCCAAACGCACCCAAAACGTTGTTCCCCCAGACAACAAAAATAACCTTGTACCAAAAATAATTGCACGTAGAAACAAACAACAGTGACATTAGAAAAATACAATTCAGTACCATTTAAGGGCTAAAGAAGCCAGGCAGCCAAAAGCTTACTCAATCTTACAGAATATGCTGGATGCTGGTAAGATATGATGGACGCTGTTGGTCAACAGGGTTGGGACTGTACAATCTAAGACCTTAATATACTGTTTACATATCGTCATTGCCATCATAAATATTATCGCCATTAACCATGTTACGAAATGACATAAAGGTAAGGAAACGTAAAACGAAGTTTGGTTTTGGCTCAGATGCCACGTTTTAAATTGAAAGTTCCTGGAAGTACTGGTGGGGTCATGCACAAAAAGCTATGGCTGTTGGGACTATAGTGAACTTCAAATGCCTATCCTAACCCAATATAAGGCATATAATATATTCGCTTACTCGCGGAAGGTGGAGGACCACGCGGGTTTGGTTAGGCCAAAGGCATAATTTCCATGAAGATAACTGGGATCATGTATGACAATTTTAAGATTCTGGAAAATGAAATGTAACTATTTTTTATTCCAGATATTAAGGTGAAACGATTCTTCTTCCAAAATGAGACAGATTTTTATTTCGGTGAGACTGAAGAAGGAAACTCAGTCAACATTCCCGCTGAAAATCTGAAAGAAAATAGTAAGTATGCTTTCCTTATAAGTACACTGCTTCCAATTAGCGGAACACACGTCTATGCAGTTTTCTGAAAACTTTGAAATGGCCTCAGTTTCGCAGTTTTCGGTTGGTGATCAATCCAACAAGGGAGGTTTGTATGGAACGACGAGCTCTCAAAGGCCAAGTTTACAATCGCCAAGGCAAAGCTTTCAGCTACGTATACTTGTTCACTGGATTGGCTGGTTGGATCACGACATTTGCAGAGCATATCAAGCACGGTGCTCAAAACCCGATGACTACTTGGTTGAGTGGGAAAGGTAGGCGCATTACGCTATTAAGTTTCTGGTGTATTGGCCAAGTTGTTCAGGTCGGGTGCCTCGACAAGTGCATTGTTTAAATATATTCCCTCCCCTGACCAGTTCTGGGGAGACGAGGGAATCGCTTCCGGCCGATTCAACTGTTGTTTGTCTTTCTATAACAAGTGTACATGTGTTGAAAGCAGCATAGACTACATAGGTACCTACATCTTGGTGAGAAAGAGTCTGTTGAAATTAGCAAAGATTGTTGCGTATTTTGGTTTATTTTATCTCTATGTAGGTTCAGTTGTACTGGGGGTCATGTACAAACGTCTTCATAACCAGCTCTTCATGGCAGAACGGACCAAATCCAACATCACAAATGGAATATTGTATGTGACAGTTAAATTCGAGTAAAACATTCAGTAAACTGCGCAGTTGTGCAACCATATATAACTTTTTTATATTCAGGAGAATGGACGTATTAAATATGCTATGTGACGTTTGGCCTGTCAATCATCGGTCAATGCCAATACCAACTATCTTAGCAGGGCAGCGTGATCGCTAACCAGTTAAATATATTAACTACAAAACTGTTGGGGAAATTGAGCTTGAAGCCTTTCTGGCTATTAAGAGCAGGAGGAGAGTTTACGTTCCACGTTTGGAAAGAGGATTAATATTTTAGTACCTACTCGGCAAGGTTTCGATTTGTTTTGCTCAAGGGTCTTTTAATTGACCAGGTCTGTCATTGAGATGTTAGTTTCATTGCAGCTGCATTTTACGTTTCTTGTTATGTGTTATAAATCACAGCTAAGTATATTAAGGTATAGCTACATGATCAGCCGGATATTGCATTCTATTATTACTCGTTACCTTATTTAGGGAACTTAACACAATAATAGCATCAGCCGCAGTGTACCCTCGGCCAGAGATGTTGCTAAAAAATATCACCTTGGTGTTCAAGAACATTAAGGTAAGATCAGTTTCGCTAAGGGGTATAATCCATTAAAATAACAATAACAGAATTAACGAAAAAACTGACGTGAGCTGGTAGCTAGTGAATATCATGATTATGATATTTAATAGTTGAGCTGAGATCTAGCTCTGCATGTTTTTGATTAAATAATCAGCAATGGTCTTAAAGTGCACCTAACCCCCAAAATTTTTTTTCGCGAAAATAAATCTTTGCACCTGTTTGAAACGCATTGCGCGAGTAAATCTCACTAGTTATTTTGACTTTTCTAGGGTGTTAAAGTTGCAAAATCTGGCCATCGTCTGCCCCACGACCGAGTCGGAAGGGGCTTGGGTCTATTCTCGATTTGACGTCACAAACTGATTTACATCGCATTAAGTCTTTGTAAATATGCATGCCAAGCAGTTTGTGACGTCAAATCGAGAATAGACCCAAGCCCCTTCTGACTCGGTCGTGGGGCCAGATTTTGCAATTTTAACACCCTAGAAAAGTCAAAATAACTAGTCAAGATTTGCTCAAAAAGGCGCAATGCGTTTCAAACAGGTGCAAAGATTTATTTTAGCGAAACAAAAATTTTGGGGTTAGGTGCACTTTAGCCAATATTAAAAATTAAGCGCCACTAAGCTTGGCGAATGTTGAAAGGAATTATCAGGGAACAATTGAGGGTCATAGGTTAAAATTCACAGAAATTAATGTTGATTGATATGGCAACAATATTTTTACAAGCAGGATTTTTCTTTTACCTAGGCCACCTTCTTCTATTGCTCTTGATCACTATATGGTCGACTCCTGTAACATTTTTTAGAGAAAATCCGGAAATCCAAGGTGGACGTAATCCCTACGTCACAAGCTAAGGCGTCACCAACGTCACCATTATTAGCGTTAACAACGTTGGAGTAAAGACGGGCGTTTGCTTATGCCAATTGAATCTTTTTTTCAGCCTGCAGGGAAGAAAAGAAAATGCGTCTTTTGGAACTACTCAGAAGACAAGTAAGGAAGTAATTTTGTTCCACCTAGCAATCATGATTCTTTTAGAATATCTTCAATCGAAACTCGTCAATTGAGGTGGGAGGGAGAGAAAAGAGGGGAAAACCCATTGCCAATAACCCTGCATTATATTAGGCAATTTCCAAATTCAGTTCAACCTTCTCTTCAAAACGATTCCTCGCCCAAAGTTTTTCAGATGAATGTTAGTTAAAGTTGCAAACGACTGAGATTTCATTTTCATAAGAAAGTTTGCACCCAGCCTTATTTGGCAGAACGTTTGGCAACTGGGAAATGACCAATCACTATGTACCGGAATACCTCTCTCCATCCCCTTCCCTCATTCCCCGGTCTTCACTTGAAACTAATGTCTGCAGTCAGACTAGAGGTTCTGAAATTTGTCTAGTACCGAAGGCTGGTCAGGGGAAGGCTGTCACGCAGAGAAAATCACCAGCTCAGAAACAGTTTGCGTCTGCAATCACATGACACATTTTGCTGTTCTCATGGACTTCACTGACACTAGCTCATGCCTGGTAAGTTTAGATGGTGCACCTACTTCATACTATTTTATAAAAAATCATAATTAAAGTAATAATCAGTTATGATTGAGGTTATTCTATCGAAGGTGGTACATAGTAACAATAATCAAGAGTGATATTGTTTAACTGACAGCTCTCTTTACCCAACTTTAAATTTTTGTCTCCGAGGGCAGTTGCCATACATGACTTTAATTTCCTTGAAGCTCTAAATTAAACCTCTAAGACTGCGTCTCTTTGAAACTCAAGACGAAGCTTCCTCTGTGTGAGGAATCCCTGTGTTTCGTTTACTATTCGTAACTAACACTGAGAAGGGCACTTTTTTCACTCTAAGAACTATCTAACCGAGCCTCGTTATATGCACGTACGCCAACGACTATACGACCTAAGTGCCTCATTTACTTGGAAAGAGTCCTTTGGATGGGGACAGTGAAAAGACAAAACCTAAAGAACGCGGCCTTAACTTTTCCAACCAAAGTTACAGGCATAAGATGCTTCCTTGACCCAGATTGCCAATGAAAGCTTGTACCTGCTCTTTGCACGACTATTATGAAGTTATTCTCTAATTGACCTCCTCTTTTTTATATTCTCTTAAAATAGCCTCAAAGTGAAGTGGACTTGTTAGAAATCCTCACATACGTGGGCCTGTCGTTGTCTCTTCCCGGAGCAGTTATCACCATAACCTGTTACCTTCTGTTAACGTAAGTTGTTAAAATATTGGATTGAGCGTTGGTGAAATAAAACCGGAGGCTCTCGGCATCTTTTTCCTTGATTGGACTAACCTTATCATTTTAATGATCCAACATGCACATCCTAACATCCTAATTACATGCTAATTTGTTACGATAATCCTTGGCCTACAAATCATTTTCAATATGCAGAATATGACTCAACTCTATAGTTCGGCAGATACTGGCTGATCTTGTTGTATTTAACCCTTGCATCGATTTGATCCCCTCCTCGTAGGTTACCGGCATATGCTAGCATAAAGGCAATATCTACTCTTGAGGTTCTAAAGTTGTTGGTATGTTCTTCAACAAAAACCCACAAAACGACCAGCTCCCAGATGGCTTGTTAGCTCAGTCGGTAGAGCGCTGCCCGGTATCGCAGAGATCGTGGGTTCGATTCCCGTTCAAGCCTGAATTGTTCTTGTTATTGAGGTCTGAACAACTAATATGTTAAGAGAAGTGTTTATACGAATGACTGCAAGTTCAACAGCAAAACGAAAGGTTTTAACATGGTCAAACTAAACTCCAGATGTTTTCAATCCGGCTGCCGTGTTTGACTGTGGTTTTGAGTGGTACATCTGATTTAGCTGAATAACTCAAGTACGGAATATCACCCACTCCAGGTAGTTTATTTGCTATTTTTCTACAATATCTCAATTTCTGGACATTAATTTTTGAATGATAAACGATTTTAGCTTTCACTTTCGTGACATGAAAATACCCGCAGAAACCTCACTCTTTTTCTTATAGTACTGTCTCTGTTTCAGATGACGTATTTACAAATAGTTTCACTCAGCTGAATATTTTTCTCCTCACATTTCACCGAGATTCCAGTGACGTTTAAGCAAAAAATTCTCCGTTATTTAATGCAAGCTAACTTAGCTATGAGGGAACACAAACTCCTAGGATCATTTTCTGGGTAGTCTGTTTTCTATGCCGTCGTTTTATGGCACTAGCAATGTTCAATGTACTTGAAAAATGCAATGCATTAGAGAAAGCAGTGCCACTATCTGTACTTGATCAACAGTGGAAATAATTAAAGTATGGAAAATAAAGTATGGAAAGGAATTCAGATCTCGTTATACTAATTTTGTCGTAATATTACAACTGTGTAGTTGAATCAGTGAAGTACCGAATTTCAATTTTTGATTGCCTCTTAGAAGTACGAGTGAAGGACATTGGACTCTAGTTTCAGTTGTTTTCTTCGTTAATTATCTCCTTAAATAATTTCTTTGTTTATCTGCCAACAGAGACAATGAATCACCTTTAAGCCAGATTCGAGTGAGTTTGGTCGCCACCTTGTTAGCAGGACAAATCACTTTCCTTGCCGGGATAGGTGCAACCGAGAACAAGGTAGAAAAAGAAGTAAACTTGGTAGGAATATTAAAATAGATGCTGACTCTGTCGAAGGCCATGGCTGAAAGAGGAATGGAAGGAAGGAAGGAATGATTCAATGAACGAACGAACGAACGAACGAATGAATGAATGAATGATGAATGAATAATGAACGGTTGCTAGTGCCGTGCACACATCCCAACTGTTGCACTACTACATCACTTGATTGATTGATTGATTGATCAGTTGCTTGAATGAATGACTCACTGGCTGAATTACTCATTTATCGATCTTAACCTGCAGGGCGCCTGTGTAACAGTGGCAGCTCTAATGCAGTATTTCTTCATGGCAGCATTGTGCTGGATGCTTGTGGAGGGAATTTGCCTTTACTTGTTTGTTGTTAAAGTTTACAACGTCAACCATAAAATGTCAGTGTATCATGGCATGTCGTGGGGTAAGGACAAATATACAGGAAACGCACAAAATAAATCTCGCAGCTCGAGTCTTCGTTCCTTACAGTTTACGCTTGAAGGAATAACGAGCGACTCTCGAAACAACCGTTAGGTTGGCAATTTTGAATTTGAACAATGGGGTATAAGGGATTTTATACCACGCTTTACAAAATGCAGCCAATCAGAATGCCGAAAAGCCGTTTTATGTTTGTCGGTATCCCACCAAACCTTCCCGTCCTGCACTGCATTGTTTGTATAGGTCTATATAATTTCTATTACATTGTATAAAATAGTTTCGCAAAGCTTAAATTTCTCGCAGTTTACCATGGAATAGACCACTTCTCACTTGTATGTTCTTTATATGAGCAGTCACCTAACGGCTTGCGGCGGTGTATACCGAGAAAATAGAAGTCACTCCTGGCATATTCCATGGTATACCACTCAATAGCGTTGCATAACTAGTACATACTCCTTCCATTATAATGGTCCATACATGCACTTTTTTGGGTTTAAACCCCCTTCAATGCTTCAGGGATCAGAGATCCGATGCCAAGACTGGTAGCACAGAAAATTAATTCCGCATACAAAACATAGTTGTTTATCTTCATCTTGCTAATACCTTTTAGGAATTCCCGCAGTTGTGGTCATGATGTCACTAGGTATTGCTGCTGGAACAGACGGAGTCGAGGGTTTTGTGAGCGATAAAAGTAAGCAACCTTTCTGAATATTTTTGTTATTGCTATTGTTTTATAGTAATGACATTTTAACAGAGAGCTTTATCTTTGTCAGAATATTTAACAATTATTCTACGAGGGCGCTCTGGATATAGAATATAGATAACCAACGAGGCGCGTAGCGCCGAGTTGTTATGATCATTTCATATCCAGCAAGCCCGAGTAGAATAATTGTTTTATTTTTATTAAAAACTCTACGACACTTAGTTGGGAATCTGAACAAAAATAATGATAGAAAGGCATCCAGAAAAAGAAACCGAAAAAAAGGAAACATTTGTCGATCACATGACTAAACAAAAGGGCGTGAAAATTTTTCGATGTGTTACAACGTTCCTTTGGACAGTTGAAAATTCAATGAAAATGTCCGAGAACAACGCAGAAGCGTCACTAAGTTTATTTGCTCTGAACTGTTTTATCATCTTCATTGCTGAAAGCGGATAGAACGGCTTTCAAGCAAATGTACACGCCAATAGAGCAAGTTTAAACTTGTAGTCCCTTCCAAACAACGGGACCATGTTGGAATTTGATCAAAATGAAGACACAATTCAGACAGACCCGTCAACCCTAAGGCCCGCCTTACTTTCAGCCAAAACGGATGCCGCTGGTGCTGATAAAGATGGCCTATACGTTAAAGGGATCGTCAACGAAATACCAGTCACGTTTTTAGTAGATACAGGAGCGAACATCACCATCATTAAGGCCCAGTTGTGGGAGGCCATGTCTCGCTGTTTACATTCGACACCAAGCCAGCTGGAGCACGTTTTTGACACCATGTGATCGGCCGATGGACGTTCCTCGTCCTTTCTGGGACGTGGGAAAATGACGCTCAGACTAGGTAACCTGAATCTTGACCATACTTGACCAGAGATCGAACCAGAAGAGACTCTTGGTATCTTGGTATCTTCAGTATGTAAAAAAAGTCAACAGTCAATTGAATGTCATGATTAGATTTCGTAACCTCATTTGTACAGCTACCAAGTTAACACTTTCTATACTGCTCTACGGTCTGGCATTTTTGTAGTGCTAGAAACTGTGATAAATTAGAATCTCTTATAAGCGCGCCATACGTATTGTTTTTAAATGATAAAGTTTCGAGTTTACAAGCAGCTACTACATGAATCAGAAGCAACTCTGTACAACGAAGGATACAAATATGTTTATCACTATCCACAAATGCTTGAATTATGACAGTTTTCCTAAATATCTCAAAGACATATTTACCTTGCGTCAGTCTGAATTACTCTTAGAGAAGAACGAATAATTTTATGACTATGTAAACCCGTTACT
>JAEMWC010001667.1:82500-113748 GCA_016490735.1 Pachyseris speciosa | reverse complement strand
ATGGCTGCAAGCGTAAACAACTTGAATACTCTGGTGATGAGATACAAGAAAGGGAATAGTATTGTGTGGATATTGGTGTTTGTACTATCTCTTGAGAGACAAAAAGGCAGATCCATTCTTAATACAATACATAATGCTGAATTTGATCCAACAGACACAAGAGTAATCACAGATTCATCATAGACTACTTCAAAAATATCTAACTTAATGGTATAATGGTAAAATCATATTGTGTGAAACAGAAGAAGCAGACTGAGTGTGTACAGGAAGTGAAAGATATCAAAAGACAAAAAATGGTCGAACTGTGATGAAATGCAAGTGTGTGAATGTGGGATAACAAAGACTAAATTTTTGTCAGAAATCGGGAAACTGAATAGCCGTCTGAAGGGGCGGGCATACTAGATTCAGCCGCAGATTGGCGCTAACAGGATTTTTGGAACATGGAGTCCTTATTTAGCAAAGAAAGGTGTAGAAATGGGAAGATATTATGCATCAGAAGAATGAGAAATCCAAAGCTGCAAAAGAAATTAATTTGACAAGGACTTTCCTCGCAAAGCCTGCAATCACAGGTTGGGTCAGAAGCTTTGAAACAACTCTCAACAAAAGTGAGACCAAATATTCGTTACAAACAGATATCAAAGGATTAGATTATGGCGGTGCTATTGACATTCATAAGGTTATGGCAAGCTCCTAAACGAAAAGTGGTTGGACACCAAGTAAAATATAAATATATGGGACCATACAATCCATTGCATGAGCAGTTGGATATGATCCAAATACTGGCGAGGTCTTGAAATGGAATGTACAACTTACAATAAGGTGGATGAAATAGCAGCTTACCACGATATTTGTTATGATATGGAAAAATAAAGGCGATTGTGATAGAAAATGGTCGAGTCACTAGATCATACCATATGGTGAGATGCCAAAATGGGGTCAAACAGCTAGATTCTTAATAAAAACAGAAACTTGGTCTCGGTGTTTCAAAAACGGAAAAAGCCGTCGAGTGAAGAAAACTGGCAAGAAAAAACTAGCTGATGAATTACATGCACCCATAAAAAGAAATTTCACTCGGCGGCGTGTGATTGTAAATAAAATTGATGAAATATGGGCAAGTGATCTAGTTGAAATGCAACAGTTCAGTAAATGGAATAAAGGTTATCGATATCTTCTTATGGTTATTGATGTCTTCAGCAAATATGGTTGGATTGTCCCATTGAAGGATAAGAAAGGTGAATCTGTCACTGAAGCATTCAAATTAATATTCAAGGAAGGTAGAAAACCACAGTATTTATGGGTCGACAAGGGAAAAGAGTTTTACAACAAACACTTGAAGGACTTGCTAGAGAAACATAGTGTACAGATGTACTCAACTGAGAATGAAGAGAAATCATCAGTAGTTGAAAGATGGAATCGAACAATTAAATCCAAAATGTGGAAGCAGTTCACTGTTCAAGGTAATACACAGTATTTAGACATGTTACCAAAATTAGTGAAACAGTATAATAATACCAAACATTCAAGCACAAAGATGACACCCGTTGAAGCATCTGATAAGAGGAATGAAGGAACTGTTTACTTCAATTTGTATGGTGATATGAAAACATTAAAACAGAAACCAAAATTTAAAATAGGTGATAAGGTCCGAATATCCAAGTATAAACGGAATGTGTTCGACAAGGGCTATACACCAAATTGGACTGAAGAAGTGTTTACAGTTGATAAATCCAGTACACTAATCCAGTCACTTACAAACTAAAAGATCTCAACGATGAAGAAATACAAGGGAGTTTTTATGAAGCTGAATTATTGAAAGCCAGACAGGATGTATTCCGTATTGATAAAGTCATTCGCAGAGATTACAAGAAGAAACAAGCTTTAGTGAAGTGGAAGGGTTACAGTGACGAATTTAACAGTTGGATCCCGTTCAAGGATTTAAAAGACATATTATAAAGAGAAAATTATCTAACATATATGTGAGTAGACCCTACAGTATATCTGTTATTTGCTATTATGTAGCCAAGAATATTATTATTCCTGACTATATTTAAACATAGGTCGAAAATGAATTTAAAAAATAAATTATTATAATATAATATATAGATGCAAAAATATTCCTACGATAATAAAGAATTAGATGTATCAATAGATTGCTATCTTGATGATAAAAATAAAATATGGTTCAGAGGAAGAGACATTGCTAAAATTCTTGACTATAAAAATCCACAAAGAGCAATCAGAGATTATGTTGTATCGGATGATAAAATCTTAAGAGACCACAAAATCAGCATAAATTCACGAGGACAAAAATGGTCCCTCGTGCTGAGGCCACTGATTCACGGGGGACAAAAATGGTCCCTCGTGCTGAGACCCCGAAAAAACTTTCAAATGTTTTTTTATAAATGAATCTGGACTTTATTCACTAATACTGTCCTCTAAAAAACAGGAAGCAGTAAAATTCAAACATTGGGTTACATCGAAGTATTACCATCAATCAGGAAACAGGGATATTACAAACAGTTCAATGATAGAAGTAATAACATGCTGATGATTGAAAGTGAAAATGATCTGCACTGCAAGATTGTATCATTCATCAGAAAAAAATATGAAGATGCTTTAATGGTGGCGGGATTAGGTGAAAATCAAATAAGCTCAAACATGCGAATCAGAAGTTATAAGAAAGGATATATGGCTGGACAGTGTGATTTAATGCTGTTGAATCCCACTAGAAAATACAATGCTCTTTGTCTTGAATTTAAAAGCCCAACAGGTGTGTATAAAGTGTCAGACAAACAGTCTAATATGAAGCTAATGTATGAGAAAAACAAATGCAAATACCTCATGAGCAATTGTTTCGAAGACTTGATCCACGAAATAACTAAACACTTAGAAGAAAGCAAATTATACTTATCAAGAAGAAAGATTTAATTGCAAGTTTTTCTGTGATATTGTCTGTTTTGGTTTTTCATTAATTTATCACATCTAGGACACTTGTACTCTTTGTTTAGCCATTTTATTAATGCTTTATAATGATTTATCTTCCAATCTTCTTTAGACATTTTTGAACGTTTTGCTGATTTTATGTAATTGTCTGGCATATTTTCTTTTTCAACATACTCAAATTTATATAAACACCCATCCTTTTTTGATCTACCTGATTTACGATACTTAACTCCATCACAAACTCTTTTTATAGTAGCATCACTAATATCAAGATGTTGTGCACAGCAATACATAGTACTAAAATAAATAACATCATTTGTTTCACAATTAGTAGCTTTTACACATCTCGGATTTTTTCTGGTTTTATTGTATGTATGATCTCTATTCTTTGCTGATTTCAAGGTATTTTCACTCTGTGTTATAAGTTGGAGATTACATAATCTATTATCATCCTTTATATTATTAATATGGTCAATAACCTTATCATCCACTATTAGACCATTAAAACACTCCCAAATAAACCTATGTGTCAAGCATGTTTTATACCCTTTTTGACCATGTTTCCTGACACCACACAATAAATAACCTCTATTGTTCTCAGTTGTCTTCATAGGTACTTGTCTAATTATATTTATAATGTAACCATCTTCATTAGAAGCATACAAATTATAAATAGGGTGAATATAGTAAATACATCCATTTATTTCAATCTTACTCATTATAATATAGTTTACATAATAATTCTTTAAAACAATTTTTATGCGCAATCATTTTAAAACATATAAATTATTATCTAATATTATATTAATGATGAATAAGAAAGATTTCAAAAAACTGAGCAAATCTAAGCTCATAAATATGTTAATCAAGATGAATGAAAGACTTGAAAAGCTTGAAAAAATTGAGAAAAAACCAAAAGTTATTATAGTTGATGACACAAAACCTGTACCTAAACCAAGAACAAGACCAATTCCCGCCCCAAGGACGAAAAGACCAACTGTCAAAGAATTGGTTGATTACTTCGAAAGAAAAAGATTACCAGCACCACCAAAAGAATGGTTGGAAGAAATAGAACAATTGAAAAAGAGACCGATCCCAGCCCCCAGAACCAAAAAGGTGGTTCAAAAACCAACTCCTGTACCCAGGACTAAGATAGAGCAAACAGAGAAAGCTCTGAAGGGCTTCACAAAGTCTTTTGAAATCGGTATAAAAAATAACAAAGACCCGCTTGCGCAACTGCAAAACACAAGAAAGGCTGTTGCATATAATATTATAAAATTGTTGAATGAAATGAAAGGACTGAAATTCGTTGAAACGCTTAAGGTAATATTTGCAAAAATGACTGACGGAGAAATAGAATACAAAACCGCATATTTCAACAGTGTAGCTCAAACAATTGTGAATAATCTGGAAGTAACTGAATCACTACAGTTGTCAAAAGACCAAATAATGAATAAGATTGCAGTTTGGGTATCTGAAGGTTCAGGTTGGACTGTTGATTCAGTTGATAGTCATTATCTTAATGTTGTGAAATATGCGCCAATGAAGGGCTCCTCATACATTAAACTACCGAATGAACTCAGAAACAGTGCAAAGGGTTTAATTAACTTGAAAAATGAGGATAATGAATGCTTCCGATGGTGTCACATCAGACACCTGAACCCACAAGAGAAATACCCACAGAGGATTAAAAAAGTTGACAAAAAATACATTGAAAAATTGGATTATACAGGGATTGAATTCCCAGTTGCAACCAAGCATTACAACAAGATTGAAAAACAAAATGAGATCAACATCAATGTTTTTGGTTATGAGAATAGACAGCCATATCCAATTTTTGTTTCAAAAGAGAAATATACAGACTTCTTGAATCTGCTTCTAATAACTGAAAATGAAAACAAGCATTATGTGCTGATCAAAGATTTCAATAAGTTTATGTACAATCAAACAAAGCACAAAGAAAGAAAACATTTTTGTATGCACTGTCTTCAATGCTTCAGCTCTGAAAGGGTGTTGAATGATCACAAGGACAACTGCATGCAAGTAAATGGCACACAGGCAATAAAAATGCCAAACAAAGATAACAACATAGTGAAATTCAACAACTTTCATAAACAACAGCGGGTACCATTTGTTATATATGCTGACTTTGAGGCGATCACTGAAAAAATACACGGTTGTCAACCCAACAGTGATAAATCATATACTGAAGCCTATCAGAAGCATACTGACTGTGGCTACGGCTATAAAGTTGTTTGTTGCTATGACGATAAATACAGCAAACCAGCAGCAATATACAGGGGTGAAAAGGCTGTGTACAAATTTATGGAAGCTATGCTTGAGGAGGTCAAATATTGCAAGAATGTTGTGAAAAAAAATTTTAACAAACCATTGAAAATGACTAAAGATGATGAAGAGAAATTCCGAAAAGCCAAAGTTTGTCACATCTGTGATAAGAAATACACTGACAAAGATATCCGAGTCCGAGATCATTGTCACATCACTGGTAAATACAGAGGTTCTGCTCACCAAGATTGTAATCTGAAACTCAGAGTGAACCCAGAAGAAATAAAAATACCAGTCATATTTCACAATCTAAGAGGCTATGATAGTCATTTTATTATGCAGGAGATTGGAGCTATTGTTAAGAAGCACACTTACAAAAACAAGAAAGGTGAAGACTGTCAAATGAATATCAATGCTATCCCAAATAACATGGAGAAGTATATGGCTTTCATGCTTGGTAACCACTTGACCTTCATTGATAGTTTCCAGTTCATGAGCTCCAGTTTGGAAAAACTTGTAGGCAATCTACCTAGAGAAGCCTTAAAATACACCTCACAAGAGTTTAAGGGAAAGGATCTTAATCTGATGGCACAGAAAGGTGTTTATCCTTACGACTACATGGACAGTTTCGATCAATTCAATCAGAAGCTGCCCTCAAAAGATGAATTCTATAGCATACTGAGTAATGAGCATATATCAGATGAAGACTATACGCATGCTCAGACTGTTTGGAAAGCATTCTCTTTGAAAAACATGGGTGATTATCATGACCTGTACCTTAAAACAGATGTACTCCTACTGGCTGATGTATTTGAAAACTTCAGAAAAACATGCCTTGAGTACTATAAACTGGACCCGTGTCACTATTTCACGTCTCCCGGTTTATCTTGGGACGCCATGCTAAAAATGACTGACATAAAATTAGAATTGATGACGGACATTGATATGTTTCAATTCATTGAAAAGGGAATGCGTGGTGGTATCAGTTATATAGCCAACCGTTACGGTAAAGCAAATAATAAATACATGAAAGAGTATGACGAGAAGGCGCCCTCGAAATACATCATTTATCTTGATGCTAATAATTTGTATGGTTGGGCTATGAGTCAATATTTACCAACCGGTGGTTTCAAATGGTTGACACAAAAACAGATCAATAATTTAGACCTGTCTGTCTATAAAAAAGACAGCAACAAAGGTTTGATTCTTGAAGTTGACATGAAATATCCTGAAGAATTGCATGATCTTCACAATGACTATCCACTGGGACCGGAAAAGGTCAAAGTGACTGGGGACATGCTATCAGATTATTGTAAAAACATAGCGAAGAAATATAAAATATCAACTGGTCTGGTACATAAACTGATACCAACATTAAGCAACAAAGAAAAATACGTGCTCCATTACAGGAACCTCCAATTATATACTGATCTCGGTTTGAAAATAACTAAAGTCCATCGAGTTCTAGAGTTCAATCAGTCCGCGTGGCTCAGACAGTACATCGACTTCAACACGCAGAAAAGAACTAACGCTAAAAATGCCTTTGAGAAAGACTTCTTCAAGCTGATGAATAACAGTGTATTTGGCAAAACGATGGAAAACCTAAGAAAGCGAGTAGACGTCAGATTGGTGACTGATGAGGAGAAGCTATTGAAATTAGCCAGTAAACCGACATATGTTAGCAGTAAAATCTTCGATCAAAATCTAGTAGCTGTTCATAAGATAAAAGAAACACTCACCCTGAACAGGCCGGCATATGTGGGTATGTGTATTCTAGACCTTAGCAAGACACTGATGTACGATTTCCATTACAACTACATCAAAGAGAAATATGGAGATGAAGCAAAATTATTATTCACAGACACAGACAGTTTGACCTATGAAATTGAAACCCAAGATGTCTATAGAAATTTCTGGAAGGATAAAAATAAATTTGATAACAGTGAATATCCTGAAAGCTCGCCATTCTCCGATAAGAAGAATAAAAAAGTTATTGGCAAATTCAAAGATGAGGCAGCAGGAGTACCCGTTTGCGAATTCATCGGTTTACGATCGAAGATGTATAGCTATATTAAAGATGATCAGAAAGGAGGGAAGACAGCAAAAGGTATTAGTAAGAATATTATTAAGAATAACATCAGACATGAAAATTATAAAGAGACACTATTTGATAATAAACAGATGCATCATAGAATGAAAACAATTAGAAGTCAGAACCATCAACTTGGAAGTTATGAGATAAATAAAGTATCACTCAGCTGCTTTGACGACAAGCGTTATATTCATGATAATGGCGTGACAAGCTTTGCTTATGGACATTTTAAAATCTAGCTGTTGACGTCACGCCATATGATTTTTGTGAGTTTTAAAATACTGCCCTCTTTGGGGGGTTTCCCTTTCAAATGAGTCATCAAACTACGTCAGATTTTTCGCTTTTTACACATGCGTATTATTTTTTATCTTTGTAAATTTCATTTATGTACCACAAGCATAAAAATGAAAATACAAACGAAAATATAAGGGTTGTTTCACACAGATAAAGAGTGGCTTGTATGCAGAGTATACTAACGATTGGAAAAAGCGGGGCCTTTCGTTAGCGAAATGTATACAAGCCACCCCATGGAATAATGAAAAACCCCGCCGTTATTCCATGGGTTGAAAAATAAAAAAAATGAAAAATAAAAAAATGAAAAATAAAAAATGAAAAATAAATAATCACCCTTAGATGGTGTCGGATTGTTGGGTAGAGCTATAGTGAAGCTTCGGATTCTCAGAAGTGCCGGTTCAATCTCAAGCCGGAGGGTGAAAAAAACAAATAAACAAATAATTGGCCCCAAGAGGGTCTGATAGGGCCAGAGCGGAGTGGAGGTGGGAAAGACATAAATGATAGTGCTCTGGTGGTGTGGAGGTGGGAATTCAAAAAAACAAAACAAAAAACCTCTCATGAGGGACGGGTGGTGATTCAAATTCCAAATTAAGTCCCTCATGAGAGGTTCTGGTGGCCACCAGTTTTGCTATTTTTTTTCTGCAGCTATAGGCGATGACTCATTCCCTGTTTTCCGAGAATGTCACGCTTGGTGATTTTTCCGAGAATGTCACGCATTTTATGAAGTGTGCTGACCTTGGTTCCATCAGATTGAGCAACTATAGATTCCATCAAATTAAATAACTATATATTTCATCAAATTAAATAACTATATATTCCATCAAATTAAATAACTATATATTCCATCAAATTAAATAACTATATATTCCATCAGATTGAACAACTATATATTCCATTTCCAGAATACGAGATCAGAAGGCAGTAGTAGTTTGGGGAAAACGAGATAAAATGATTTCGTACCCCCAAACACTATACTACTTCCGGTCACGAGGAGACGAAAATCTCACGCATTTGACATTGGTATACAAAGTTAGATTCTTCGAAGGCGATTCAGCTGGAAAAGGCATTCCGCCATACGTTTCTTCCGTCAGTACCAAAGAAAAAATCTCAACTTTAAAGTTCAAAACTGTGGCGGATAAAGCTGGAAATTGAGTAATTGTTGTGTCAAAGAACAACTACCGATGTCAAGGAACAGGATCCGATTGATACCAGTAGAAAAGTCAAAAGCTTAGAGACGTATGTCCAAAACTTTAATTTTCTGATATTAATATCATGCTGTTATTTGTGGTGTTTATACTCGCAGAAGCATCTTCGAAATCCATTGAGGCTAACAGCTCGTTTTCATACTCGTTTCCTTGGTCGTAGAAGACGTCTGACTCAAACTAGAAACCAAGGGAAAAATTCGGAAATTGGCCGGTCGGTTTTCATTTGGGTCGACTCGATGGCGTAAGGGCTTTTTCACATGGAGGTGGGGGACCCCAGGAAGGTGAGGTACCCCGCCTCGGTGGGATTACCAATCTCTCCATACAATCTCTGTTTATTTCTCGATCGCGTTCACATGTGAAGTGGGGTAGCTCACCGAGGCGGGTTGCCCGGTCAGCCTGGGAGGTAACCCACTTAGCTGGGGTGAGTTTTCTCCCCCACCGCCATGTGAACAGGCCCTAAGTGTATCTGTACTCTGATAAAGTACGCTGTTTTAACGAGCCAAACCCTCGTTACATCAAAACTTTATTATAAAATTATATAGATGGTTTCATAAAATAACTTCATAACAGTGAACTTTTGGCGCCTTTTGGAGCTCATGAGTTTTTCTGGGTAACATTTTGTTCAAACTAAAATTTGCGCATAGGAGTAAAACTATCTTGTTTGTCAAGAATTAGTTGTGAAAGAAATAAAGGCATATTTCAGGCTTCATGGAAAATATTAATTACTGCAAAAATGAGATGTGTGCTTTTGCCAATAAGCTATTCTGATTTTAACTGTTCATGTCTGCCCGTGATGTTATTGATAAACACACAGCTTGAAGCCGTGCGCACAGGAAACGCTTCATCCTTACCCACTGTCAAAAAAAAAAAAAAAAAATCGCGAATGCCTGTCTCTCACAGCACAAAATATCTGGATGACAACTTTTCTCAGTCATGGAAAAATGTTATCCTTTTTAACATAATCATACAATTATCTGTTTGTTGGTGCAGTCTGGTAGCTTCAGGCGTAAGGGAGGTTAGCTTTTAGACCCACAATTAATTGTTCCATATTTTGGAGCTGCAATCTTGAGCAAAACTGTTGAGAATAGTGAGTTTCGAAGTCTTTATAATTGCAAAGACTTTTCAACTAAGCTTTAAGGTCCTCATTTTCTCTAATCAATGTTGTTCGCTCACCCTACATGTTTGCCCAATAGCAGCTTTCCAAATATAACATAAAATAGAATGTGGTACGGCGGGGGCTATTTTAGTAGTATCGCCGAGGCATAGTACACACAGTACACATACTGAAAAATAATGTTAGGACTCCAAGTAACCTGTTTTCTCGGGTGGTTTTGTCCAAGATTGTGGTCATTTGAGATATTTGTCTTTGGGAATATATTCATAATCGCAACGCAGTAGACCTGAAAGAACCTGGTGAGGTGACCTAATTTTTTAAGAAAATACTTCCATAATTAAAGGCAAGTGTTACGACTTGTGTTTTGGAACTGCACCAGTTTAATGAGGAGACTTTGAAAGTCACCTTCTTCCCGCTGGTAATCAATCTCCATGTACTCGGTGCGTCAGGTAAGAACAGCAGCTCTTTTTTCAAATTTTTCTAGTCTATCTTCGGTGCATAACATAATACTTTCAGAGTTTAAACAGAATCGCTCCGGGTCAGACCGACTCATGTTAGCGAAAGTTGACTCATTGCAATACAACTTGAAATCGTTTACTCTATGACGTTTTTTAAATATCATTGTAAATTGTTCACCAATAAACCTTGCCATCTCCATCTCCTCAGCACTTTCTTCTGTTTGAGTTCTAGCGTCTGTGTACGACTTGTTTAGAACAGACACTACCATATTCATAAGGACTATAGTTACCGTTATATTATACAACAAAGCAAACGATGGCGAAAGGAAAGGATTTTCTCGTCGGAGATCGTCTAACGGAAGGGCTCTATCTAGGATAAATTCAAACTGAGAGATCACGGCCTGCAAATAGCTAGAGTATTCACGTACTGAGTGACCGAAAAATTGCCTTCCTGACATTACAAAAGCGTTGAAAAGTATTAGAAAGAAAATCACATACGACAGTTGAAAACCAACCGACTGTCGGAAAGAAGAAAACAAGAAAAGCACGAAAGGATTAAAACGGATTAAATTCAAAAGCTTGACTGTTACCATAAAAATGGCAACAGCGGTCGTGGCATTCTCCCACTCAGCCCTGTTCAGCGTCCCGTGAAAGTGTACTATTTCACAGCGGAGCTCCGGCGGCCCGAAGTGCCGCCAAGCGGAGCACCATTGTTAAGAAAATATGGTAACCCATGGCCATGGGTAACCCATGGACAAATTTGGTTTTGGCCACCGTACGTACGTCGTACGTCGTACGTACGCCCGTACGTCCGCCCTTTCATGTATGCCATGTGAAATGTCCCATTAATTGTGTGTTGTAACCCGCGTTTTGTGTACATCTTTTGATATTGGACGTCAATGTTATGGCCAATTGACACCTGTTAAAACACGGTATCCGCTGACCAGTAGTACGTGACCATATCGCGGGCTTAAGTTAAGACCTCATCGAGGCCAGCTGTTTTTTTGAAGTTGACCGCTGACCAGGTACTGATTTTCGATTGGATCGCAGGCTCAAGCCAGGTGTAGGACACCCAAACCAAAACGAGGCTTAATTTTTCGCGCGCTTTCTGTGGCTCGAGTTTTCACATTCAGTTGGTTTCTTCATTTTGAGCACAAAAACTTCATCTTTGAAGTTCTGTCTTTTAATTCGCGTAAGAGGCATAAAAATGAAGAAGTACTTAAAAGATAGCGGGTAGCGGGTAGCGGATAGCGGATAGCGGGTAGCGGGTGTAGCAATGGGAAGCAAAATGGGACCTAATTATGCCTGTCTGTTTGTCGGTTACATGGAAGAAGCCGTCTTGTCCCATTATACAGGCTTTATTCCCCAGTTGCACAAGAGGTACATTGATGATGTCGTTGGTGCCGCATGCTGCGATCGTAAGGACCTTGAGGACTTTATTGAATATGTTTCTAACTTCCATCCTACTCTCCAGTACACGCACACTATCTCGGAAACTTCCTTACCTTTCCTTGACATCAACCTTCGTATCTCTAACAACCATCTCCAAACGTCCGTTTACTACAAAGAAACAGACACACACAGCTACTTACATTATCAGTCCTCACACCCACGTCATACCAAGAACAGCCTTCCTTACAGCCAACTTCTTCGCCTCCGCCGCCTTTGTTCAGATGACCACGAATTCAGCACTAAAGCACAAGAGATGGTTGGTTTCTTCCAGGAGCGGGGCTACCCCTCTGACCCTCTACGTGAAGATCTGCGGAAAATCAACAACATCAACCGACTTGACACCATCTACAGCCATAACGAGGACAACAGCCAAGCTGGGAGGATACCACTGGTACTGAAATATCACCCACTCAATGAGAAAATCAAAAAGATCCTGGTTCACAACTTCGACATTCTTAGCAACGATCCAGAAACCAGACGGATGTTTACTGATGCCCCTCTTGTAGCATATCGTCGGGATCGCAACATTAGGAACGCGTTGGTGCACACCACTGTTGGAAGTCAATCCGCAGTTCCCGCTGGTACCGTTCCTTGCGACCACCCAAGATGCCGTACTTGCCAACACGTTACCTCCTCCACAACTGTTAACGGTCCTAATTGTTCTATCAAGATCAAAGAACATTTCAGCTGTCAGTCCAGCAACTTGATTTACTGCATCTCATGCCGTCGTTGTTCAGCCCTCTACATCGGAGAAACCGGTCGAACCCTTAGAGAACGTTTCGGGGAACACCTCAGAAGCATTGAGAACAAATCTACCGGTTTTCCTGTTGCTGAGCACTTTAATGGATTGAACCACGCTTTGTCTGACGCTGAGATTCGTGGTATCAAGCTATGCTCCGGCAATAACATCCACCGGAAACGCTTGGAAATGCGATTTATCTTCAAGATGGGAACTACCCGGCCACGCGGCCTGAACATTAACTTTTCTTTCCTTTGAGACTTACACGCGCGCGCACAAATTATTGCGTGTGCTTTTTTTAAAAATCAACCGTTGTCTCTCCTCACGCATTGGTTGTTGTCGTGCGCAACTTTAAATCGTTTTCACACCACTGATGAAGGGCTAAGCCCGAAACGTATGGTTTGTCTTTCAAACTACTTTTTGGCACTTCACTACCTTTTGTTTTTAACACTTTCATCAGTATTAGTGCCACGCAGTATTTTTGAAATTTTGTTCATCATTTATCTACTTAAAAGATACTCCGGAAGGTGAATCTTCAACTGATAAAGTGGAAGAGCAAAACATTTTTCTTAGGAAATTCTTAAATTTTGGATCCACTTGTATGACGCCCGGATTGTGTGGTTGAAACAAAATAATTTAACGCTTCAAGGGCTTGTTCACTTTACCGCGGCATCAAGCAGCTCACCACGAAAGTTCATTTGACAATTCACCGGCATTAATGGCAGGAACAAGTAGCTCAAACTTGGTGGAAGAAGTTCTTCCTTTGGACAAACCGTTTGCTATTTTTGTAGATGCGTGTTTTTACTTTAATGGATTTGTAGAAAGCTCGACAACACAGGTAACTTAAATAAATTGAAGCTTAGCATTTGAGGTTTAATCGTTGTTACTTTTGTTTAGGAATGAAACTTGTATTTTTGTCTCGACTGGATATAAATAACAATCAACTCGTTTTGGACACAAAGAGGTAGCTAGTCGATTTGTTTGTTTGCTGTTTTGTTAGCAAGCGAACGAGTGTTTTCCTCCGCTTAGCTGACTGTACATGTTTTTCGACGTCTGTGTTTCTATAGTGTTAAGACCTGCAAGAAACGTTTGCCTTATGTTATTAACACGTAATCGCAATGAGTCCTCGTAAAGTGTCTCATGTTTTGCGCGACGAGGGCAATTTCAGCAAATTTCTGAAACACAAGTGATATTAATCCTTAATATTACTCGGCCCCATGCGATTACCTATTCAAACTAGCAGGATTGTTTTCCTTTTTCTCTTTTCCACGACATTTAAGCTTATGTCTAAGCTTAACGTACTACGAAATATGTTTGTTTAGTCTCGGCTAAAAGATCAAACATTTTCGTCCGAAATCGTGTTTGTCACACATAACGTTTGGTGGCTAAAGCATAACAATGTTTGACCAAACAGCAGACCAAACGAATCCAAAAAATGATTTTTGCGTATTATCGCTGAAATTTTCGTCGTTATGTGGTTTATTCGGTTGCTCTTTACCGTTTGTGTACGATTTGTTTGTTGGGGTAGCTAAACGGTCAAACAATTTGTTCGTAATGCGAAATTTTGGATGAACACGTTTGATCTAGATCAAACATGGAAAGCCATTTTATGCACTATTGTGAGAGGTGGCTAAACCTTCAAACATGCTCTTCCAACGATGCTGGATGAAAATATGTGATTGTTCTTAGATTGCTAAATTTGTTTTCGAACAAACACACGTGTTGACTGTATTGTTTTCTTGTAATGTTTTGAGGTTTTTTAACCGCAGTCAATTCCTGTTGACTGCTCTAAACATAAAATATTGGCACAAGGAAAGCCATGCGGTGTTGCTCAATACCAGTAAAAAATTAATAATCGTGCATGGAGCTCCGCTTTTATGATTGGCTAAATTTATATATTATGGATTTGTTTGGATGGCTCTAACGGTCGTTAAAACACTTTTCGATCGCACTATGTAGAACGCTACCGAAAATACTGAAAAGATGACCATTAAGAAGTCGACCATATTCCAAACAGACTTAAAGAAGCTAAGACGCTGTCTGTAAAGGTGGACCAACATCATGATCATGTAATAAAGCACTGTGGACATAAACAGAAACTGGCAGATGCGATAAAATATGAGACTTCCTGACTCTGTGCTGTACCGCTCAAGTGTTTCAACTCTTCTACTTGTGTAAGCAGCACTTGTAGCCAGCACCTCGTAGAAGTATATTCCAATGCTGAGAATATTTGTATTCACGTTGAACACGGCAAACTCTAAAATTACAGCTCTTGTCTGGCGATCAATCTATCCATGGCCTCTCTCTCGTAGAACACCCTGAGCTGTTGTCTCGTCATAACCTAAGACCGCTACATACATGTAGCCCCACCCTCATATGAAGCGCAAGTGCCTCGTATGGGGTAATTATTAAGTTCTTCAGCCGTCTGGTACCGCCAAGGTTTTGGGCATTGCATGAGAGCTTTCGGCCATGATGCATTAAAAGTAAGTTGTTTCCAGCCTGCATGATTCAGTGGTGTGGTGTCCCCCCTTACATTGGAATAATCGAGGTAGCAATCTTTGATAAGGTGTCGGAGAACCTCACAGGAACCTTAAGGGAGTAACATTTTAATTGAATCAATATTCTAGATTGGAAAAATGACAGTAATATCGGTTTACAAAATACCTTTAATATGATGAATATCATTTATCCAAGTTCATCACAAACGACCCTCTACTGAATCTCATCTACACGAGGCGTTCGTTTCTCAAAGCTCTCTCGTGTCGGTTTTCTATAAATTGTTTCTAGCCTTTTGGGGAAACCAGCCTGATTTTTTTCTCAATTTCATAGCGTGTTTTCTTTAAAGATAATTGAAATTATTAGAAATCGAACTTATGGCAATGAACCTAGTGCATGTAAAATAGTTTTTCGAGAGTTTCGAGAAACGCGGGCCAGGGTAGGGGTGCAGGCCAGGTACGTACTTTGTTTGGTCTGGGCTGAGTTGCTCGATGCATGGTTAGCGTTAACCATTGGTTAAGATGTAACAAAACCTATAGGTTGCCATGGTATTTAGCCCTGGTTAGCGCTAACCATGCTATGAGCAACTGGCCCCTGATGTTTAAGAGTTATGCCATTCGGAGATTGAATGTTTCAATTTTATTTTTTCTTCATCCATGCTCAATACATTGATACGGACCGTAATTTTCTATGAACGGTCCATGCAGTTCATTTGGTCCGTGAATTTAACACACAGACGAGAATATTTTACCTCTTCAGCCTCTTCAGCAGTATGCTTACGGTCCGTACGTATCGTGCAAAGCTGGTTAGCGCTAACCATGCTATGAGCAACTGGCCCCTGATGTTTAAGAGTTATGTCATTCGTAGATTGAATGTTTCAATTTTATTTTTTCTTCATCCATGCTCAATACATTGATACGGACCGTAATTTTCTATGAACGGTCCATGCAGTTCATTTGGTCCGTGAATTTAACGCACAGACGAGAATATTTTACCTCTTCAGCCTCTTCAGCAGTATGCTTACGGTCCGTACGTATCGTGCAAAGCTCGATTTGTAGCCCAAGGAATCTCAGCAAAGAAGACATGCCTTTTTCTTTTAGTGTCAATTACGACTCCAAAATATTACATTTCAAGCAACCAAATCAAATATTTCGTTATGGCTGTAGTTTAATTTAACCTTAATATTTGGTTAAGTTTTATTTTCCTTTAGTTCTTTGAATTGTTATGTTCGATGTTGAGTATAAAACTAAGCAAATTGAACTACAACATATACGACAATAATCAACAAAACAACCTAACAAAAGGTGTCCATCTGCTGATTGCTTACTGAGGGAGGGTTCCTTCGAAGTGGTGTGGGGGTACGGTATTTTAGGAATGGGAATTCAAAATCTCAAAAGCGCATGAAGCAATACTTCTTCCCGCTGAAACGGTTTCATACCCAAAGTAAGTATCGAATTTAAAATATGATCAGCATGGTTTTTGGTCACACTTACTCTTTTTTATTCTCAACTGCCTCATCCATGGCATGCCTATTAATATGGATATCTTATTTTCAATGTACACGTCTGTTTTCTCGGTAAGTCCATTATATTACGGCTGATAGTAGATATTTGGCAGGAACTGCTGCCTCAACCACCCCTTCAGTTCATGTCGGTTGTGTACCTGAAAAAGAAAAGAAACAGATTTATTCGTCAATATCCGCCAAATTGAAGTTTGCTGACTACTTAGTGTCCCAAAAGAGTCCCCGTTCTATTGGTCCACTTCAGTTACGGAAGCTTGCCATAAAAGTGGAACCTTCTTGAAAGAGAAAGTGATATCAAATTATGAATGTTGACTTCTAGATGAGACATATTGAATCATACGTTTTATGTTTAGCAGGACTTTTGTTTCTATACTAAAAATTCCTGAATAATTGTAATTCCATCCTCGTGTGCGGTCTAGCTTTAGTAAAGTTAGTTTTACGTTTGTGGGGAACCGTGAAAAGTGTTTGCTGATTTTTACGGAAACATTATTTCCCCGGGAACGGCTCTGATTTACACCTGAGGTTAGAGATGAATTAACACTTTCAAAAGACATTAATTTAGTGATGTGCCCATGTATTCGTTAATTACCTCATGCATGTAGCGATTGTACGTGCAATATATTGCTCATGTAATAATATTTGCAAACAAAGCTGCATTTTTTTAGAAACCGTTGCTGCATAAGATGAATAACCGAAATGTTGAAACAGTTTTCAGCACGAAAGGTTCTTGTTTCTTTCATTCTTTTTCTACCTTTCCACTTGGAATAGGTTAAGAATTAATTTATATAGTGCAGACAGGTGATGAAGTGTAGAAAGATTAGACACTCGCTTCTAAGCAGAGAGGTACCAAGAATCTTCGGCAATGGCTTTATTCTTCGGCTTCTCTGTTTGACACGCTCTGACGTTAAGCTCAACCATTGGCAACTTTAATAGCTAGTCAGTAGCCATCCCGGAGGTACTCCCTTATATAGGCTATATAGGTATATGCGGACCCAAAGGGTATGGTTGTTTTAGTCGTCTTGGTCTGAAATAGGGTATCGATTTTGACCAAGTGGTCTGAAATAGGTTATGCTTTTAGCACTCTAGACTTGAACTGGGTATTTTTTTTAAGAAGCTAATTTGTCATCATTAGGCGATAAGACCATCAACATACGCCCTTCTCAAATTATGTTTACGCCAACCGTGTCCGGAAATAGAGTACTGAATTTTTGATCAGGTCTGAAATAGGGTAGGGAAAATCGACTATTTTGGTATGAAATAGAGTAAGGGTTTCAGGACGCGGGCCGCACAGCCCCACCCAATTTTTTTGGGAGTACCCCCTTCCCCCTCGGGGTAGGCATATTTGGGTTTGCTGACTACGGGAACATGGAGTGCTAGACAATGCTTGTTCTGGAATACTAAAACATAATGACGGGAACAAACAAGCAATCTTTTGAAGAATGACCAACAAAGGAGGGCTTAACTACAACTCATAGAGGTCTCAGCCAAGGTCAGAAAGAATTCCCGAACATGCCTTCAGCGAGAAATCACTACGACAATTAAACTAGAAAGCAAAACAATTCAGAATTCACAAACCACATGTGAGGTATAACCTTGGCCTACGAATAATAATAGGAAACAGCTGATGGTTAGCAAAGTGGCAAGGTAATAATAAACGATACCTACTTTACAATACTCTTACATTCTTACCTTATCAAATTTCCTAAATTGATTCAGCATTGTTGAAGTCATTACGAAGCGATAATTGTTCTTGTTCCCATAGCAAACAATCGCCAAGAAAAACATAAATATCAAGTGAAAAGCTACGTCTTTCATTATGCCTGTCGACTTAACCTCTTTCTTGGTTTGCACACGAATCGCCTCCAGCCTTGATCTCTTAAACTGCTCTTTTGGGTTATCAGACAGAAAAGTAACGTCATCCTCGCTTGCATCTCTTATTTCAGTATCTCCTTTAACATTGCAATTGTTCTTGGTCGTGGTTGAAACAAATGAGACCACAACAACAGCAAGAACAACTTTTGTTGGCTGCACGATGGAGATATCCTGGCCATTGGATATTAAAATTGAGGAGAGCCACTGCTCGCGCAGCTAGCGTCGTCGAGAAGCAGAGAAACCAGGCAAAGTAAACGAAAAAGTGAGGCAGAGCACATCCAGCATCTCTCACTTGATCAATCAGCTGTTCATTGCGTTCAATATTTATACATCTCTTTCCTTTGTCTTTCTTACTACCACTCGCTTCGCTCGATTTAAATAGAAAAACAATGACAATATTAACAGGGGCAACGATTAGTCCGCTTTGCACTCCAACTTGATTGGTCCAACTTCTATAGCTCCATCCGATTCACCTCCGATGTTATGAAGCATAGCATTGGCAATCATGGCACTGAACAAAGCTGACAAGCAGCACGAAGCCCTTTGTGTACGTGTAAACGTACTGCTAAATGCCCAAATTTGAGATCCTTGTTGCTTCCATTCATTACATTTTTATGCAAAAGTGCGCGCGCAATTTTCCTTAAGTTGTGCGCGTGCTTGCTTATTTAGTTTACGTGTGCTTAGTTCGTTATTTAACGTACTCCTATTATTTTACGTTGTTTTCCTTGCTAATAATTATGTATTGTCAATAACTGTGCTCACAGTGTGGGTGGCTCCTCCTAAAATGTTCTGCAATTGGTATAGGATTTGATGGAGCCGAAACCAATTGTGGAATTGCACACATTTTAGGTATCCTACTGATGAACAGTTATTACATGCAGATATTTTTAGAAGCAACAATTGTTTGCGGTCTGTCACCTTTGAATTACCAAAAACAGACATCCATAAGTGACTATCAGCGAGTTTTCTTCCAAAGCGTGAGCGGATTTGACTCGAAAAGGTTAAGACACTTTCTTTGTTGACAGTAACTTCGATAAGGCCGTCTTCTTTTTTCCCGGCGAGCCATCGATTTATCGGAAATGTTCATTGTTCCTCTGTCTGCCTGTCTTTAATTGTTACAGCTTCTACAAACCAAGACGGATTCCTTCCATCGTTGTCATGTTCTAACATTATTTCTTGTATTGGTCCTAATGGTTCATTTGTGATTAGAACGAATCCATTAAAAATCTGGACCATTTACAGAGTTAATGAAATGTCTGTGAATCTTAAATTTACACACTTTTTATGAGAGTTCAAATCTGACCTACTTTTACATATGGCATACAAAATATCTGTAAAATCGTTTTTATAGATATTTTATACACTTTTTGTGATATTCCTTTTCAGAATGTTTATGAAATGATCATGAAATTTAACTGCTGAAATAAGAAGGAAAACTGAAAAATTTACAGACTTAACAAAATCTCTGAAGAATGTTTGTAAATTTGACATTTACAAAGATTTTCTATGGTTATTTTATCCACTAAAATCTCTGTAAATCGACACAAGTATAGTATTTTAAAATCTCTGTAAATTGACACAAGCAGGACATAACCCCCATGATGCGGAGTTAAGTTAACTGAGTTACTACTGTTGGAGTTATTATAACTCCAAAAGGGTAGTGTGCGGCTTTCGTCTAGGATTTCAACAGCGTTTGTTTGTAGTTTCACTACGGTAATTCAAATCAATAAGCCGGATGGGTTCGCGCTGCAACTATACGGTGAATTTATGACTGGAAATACGGTCAAATAGGACTCTTTTCCTTGTGACATATGCTCCAAATTTGCGTTAGTTTACTTGAGTTTCCATAGCAAACATTTTTTTCACAAATAACTTTGCTTGCCATTCATTTTGATCTCTATGCAAAAAATGTCTCGATTGATCACAAGCAATCAACTTTGCTCCAGGGTCTTTACACATTTCAGAAGGTGAACTAATACGTTTCCGTTATTTGAAAATATAGCGTATACTTGTTCGTTTCCGGAAGGTGGATACGACGGGAAACTTGTAAGAGAAAAACACTTGTACTACTCCTAACAGACAATAACGGAACGCCTTTGAGTAGGATTTTCATTACCAGCACTGGTTTTTTCTGCGTCGCTTTTGAGGACGGGAAAACTTCTGTGACCAAATTACTGCATGACTTACGCAGGAAAAGGGATGAACAGAAATCATTGTTGTATACAATGTGAAAGAAAATTCACTGTGCGATTTTCAAACTTAAATGGCGAGCAGTGCGCGCGGCAAAGAAGGACAGCCTCAAAACTATTTCCTCGCCAAGTTTGTGCTTCCCGGGCGGCTGGGCTGATTTCCCTTTCGGGAGCCATAAGCATTGCCCGTTTGGCCGAGAGGCAAAGTGTTAAAAAACAAAAGGTAGTAAAGTGCCAAAGAGTCGTTTGAAAGACAAACCATACTTTTTGGGCTTAGCCCTTCACCATAGGTATGTAAATGATTTGAAAATTGCGTACTATTGTCCTTTATTATCTTCTGACCGAGAGGGAGCTCGAGGGAGTTGGGTTAGACTTGGGCATGCGCAAACGAGTTCATTCCCGGTAGGCAATTCGTAGTTTTGGCGCCTGTTTCAACTCAAACTTCGACTCATGGAAGACAGTTTGGGAGGAATTTCTCCCACTTCGAATGGCTTTTTACCTCAAGATCTTAGAATAATGGAATTAATATTTTTACAACGTATATGCGACCGGTTGGCAAGCTTCCTCCACGGTAATCGAGTGCTGTTGGTTCAAGTTTTTGGTCTCCATGTTCAGTGATGGTTGCCTTGGTCTGCTGTAGATTTCAAAGGTAAGCATATTGGCCATTTTAGACTGTAATATTTCCAATATATAGTCCTGGCTGGGTGTATGTATCTCAAATAGCTTGCTATACGAAGAAAATACAAGTGACTAGTGGTATTTTCCATGGTATGTATGTACCACTCGAAAGCATTGCATACATGTAACTACAGTAGTACGTGCAGCTGTATAAAATTATGCTATCTTGCTAATTCATTAGCGTGTTTGTTCTTAATATAAGCAAAGGTTAAGCTTACTGCATGTGCAGGTAAGAAATCGTAGCTAAGATTGCGGCAAACTAGGTGCTCAACTGGCTTACACTTGATTAGATCCATTGATTTACCTGTAGTTGGTGGCAAAGTGAGCTTTTGGTGTGATCATAAATTAATGTACTTGTACTCAAACTCAATTATAAATTTTGCTTTCCAAGTGTCTCTAAATTAGATGACAAGACTCCACAAAGTCCCATCCACTAATTATGTACACACTTACAAATGTAAGACCCAAACTCTGTTTCGGGAGCAGGGTTAGCACAACAGTAATGCAATGATTGTATTTAATTATGTATGGAACTGTGTGGACATCTTTTGAAATTAGCTTTCCAATTTAAAGGCCTATTTTTCTCCCTTGATCCAATGTTGGCATCTGTTTTTGTTTTGAAATTGCGCTGTTGTTAAAGGAAGGAAAAATTTAGCTCTACACTAAAGCATACAGCTGTAGGAGCAAAACAAAGCAACACAGCAGTGTAGACCTCATCACAGAGATCTCATCAAGAAAGAAATTATCACTCAGTTTAGACAATTTTAGAATGCCCAATGGGGCATGAAAATTGTGGTTCATAAAGAGACACAATGACAAGTCAGATTGAATTTACACTGAAGAGTGGAGCCAAGCCACGTAGTCCATTATGCAAACTGACCTTGAAGTAAAAACATCAAACATGAGGAAAACAGTTATCCAGACATATACACCATGTACACAATTTACTCATCATCAAATCAGTTTCCAAATTGCAGTAAGTTGGCCCTCATTGAATTGGTAGAAACTTCAAGGTAAAAAGCACCCAACATGAAACCTCATTTACTTGTTACAGTACATGTACAGTGTAAGTACTTTAAATTTGATTAAAAACAATGCTGTATGAATTGGCTATTACCATGTTGCCACACTTGACTCTTCTGACTTTAAATGGGCCAAAATTTACAAATAGATATACAAAACTTTCCCAAAGTACATGTTGTGTAATAAAATAAAAATAAAGAAGAATAAACAGAAAACATATTTGCGGCCATTAATTGTGGGATAAAACAAGGGCTTCAAAGGTCTAAGGAATTTCATGTCACACGAAATTCATGAATTATTGGTCATGGCGTGTACAGCCCTGTAATGCATCAAGGCTGAAGATGGGTCTTTTAGTTTGAGTGTTGACATCTTCATTGAAGTGCCTACTGTTGTGGTAATCCAACTATTAATTCTGTTAACCCTAACTTGACAACAAAATCGTGTGGTACAAAATTAATTCTGGTCACAGCTGTCGTGCAATTAAGTCTGCTTGATTTCATATCAGTGACCTGACTTTTTTTACAATGAGAAAAGAAATAGAGACAAAGCTTATTTATACATGTAGTTGTATATATTTTTATCCCAATCACAGTATACAGTAATATGTCAATTAAATTACACTGTAGTTGGCTTGCGTTATTTTATTTACTGTGTATCATGTACAAATGACCTGTTTTTTTCCATAGTACAGTGCTTGTGTCCAGGCAAGTATTTGGGGTGTTAAAACATAAATCTCTATCCTGCTTGAATGTATTTGAAATGCTTGGAGCCTTACTTTTGTTTTGCAATAGTTGTGCTAAACAGCTACTGAGTATTGTATGGCATGTGCCTCCTTTTACAGACTGTAGTGATAGCTCACCCAAGTACATGTATTACAACTGTCAGTGAGACCATCACTGTATGAGAGCAGATCAAATGCAAGTGGAACTATCTAAAAATTTTTAAGTTATTTTTTGCATCATAAGATGGTATGTTCACTGCTTTTTGCCTTTTTTTAACTTTTACAATAATTAGTCATTTAACAAGCTTCAGTTTATGGCTTGTAATGAGAATGTGCAATGAAGATCATACTGTAATTTAAGTGTATTCTCCTGCATTTCTGAAATTTCATTACTGCTGGGGTGTTTTTCATACCTACAGACTGTATGATTGTCTAGTTGTTGTGTGTAATAAAGAATAACATTCAAGATGGCATCATGTTCATGGAACAAGTGTAAAACTCCTAAGCCCAACAATATATGCATGTGCCATTGCAGCATTAACACCAATCCTTTTAAAAAATCTCCCTAAATGTTTGCGTCATCCCTGCAAACTGCAATGATGCTTGGTCATGAGAAGGTTAAGACACAGTGTTGACATGCTTGAGCATACAAAATAATTATAAGACTGTCTTCAGGCCTGCCATCATGGCTTGTAACACTTAAAAAGTAGATCATGTTTTCCAGAGACCTACACCAAGACCATCTACATGTAACAGTATTGTTTGGGAGATCATGACAGTAATCATCCTGTGGCACTCAAGATTTGAATCTTTGAATCTTTCGGCCTGGCCAATGTAGCATTTTGTATTGTGTTAACATGCACATATTTTTCAATATTTAAGCTCATATTTTCATTCTGGTTTCTGAACTGTACAGTACAGTGTATACTTGGCCTTGACATCCGGTTCTTTAATCTTCAGGCTGAATACATGCAGTTACATGTACGTGTGCAGTGTATGGCAGACTACTTTACAGTGTGTGCTCAAGTTGCAAAGAAAAGTAAAACCTTTTAAGGTAAGAACTTTCTGTAACATACAGTAGCATGATGATGGAATGTGACCATTATTGAACCTTTTGTCGTCTTTGGAATTTTTGTACCACCTCATGCAACCTTGATCCAGTGTAACATAAAAAAGATCACAATTCAGCATGATGGGCTTGTGATTTCTTTTAAGTCCTGGTCAAACTATTGAACAAAGTTGGATTTAACGTTGCAAGATTGTTCGACCGTTTGGCCACCCATGTTGGATGATGTTTGTCAAACAATTTTTGTTAGATCAAGTGTTGGATAGAGTTTGCTTTTGATCAAACATTACACCCAACAATTCTGCTCAATGAAAAAAATTAATGTTGCAGTGTTTTGCCGCTCTTCCAACAAAGCTGTATCCTGATGCAAGTCACATTCACCCTGCTAGCCAATCAATAGTTGCTATTTTCGTGCTCTCTTTGCAGATGTCCAGTTCAATAGCGTTAAATTTATGAGAAATGATCCGGGCTTGTTGATTCTAATCATCTCCCTAAACACGGGTGTATCTTGCAATGATAACTGTAAAACGTTATGGAACATACCCTTTTCAACTTGTTCTCTTAACCATTCCATGATTTTTTCTCACTTCACACCGATCACTGAACAGCTCTGGTACCATAAACATTAACGCTAAGCGCTTTTGGTATCCACTTTAGTGCTACAGTGTATGTTTTAAATTACATTTTAGCGTCAAGTTGTACCAGTGGCTTGTTTTGCCACTATAGTTTGGATACATGCTTTACACTACACTGTATGTCTTAAATTACTGTACTCCCACTTTAAAAGAATGAATAATGCTGTAAAATACATGTATATTTGTGTATTTGTCCATACCCTATGATCATCAGTTAGGTGAACTATCTAATATTTACCGATTTCAAATTGGAAAGTTTGTTACTTTTTAAGAAAGGCTTCCCTCCTGATGCATTCAGAGAACTGTGTTTGCTGACAAGTCATATTCATCGTTACAATACTAGACATTGCAACTGTACTGTATAGAACTAATATCAGACAGATTGCAATAAGTTGCCAGACCTTAACTGTTTAATTCCTTTCATTCAGAAATTCAGAATGCTAACAGTATTTCTCTGTTGAAATCTGAATTAAGAACATTTCTCCTCTATTGACTACTCCTATTTTGAATGTGTTGTTTTATGTTTTGCTGCCGGTGTGTGTTTGTTTGTGTGCTTGCTTTTTACATGTAACCTAAATGTAACATGATAGTAATGCATGAAACCCCAAACAGAAACTCGAAAAAAATCTGAGTTTCAGATGGGATTCGAACCCACGACCCTCCACGATCTAGACGGACACTCTAACCACTGAGCTACTGGACTCTATGGTGAGCAAGGTTGAAATGTGGGCTTTGACTGGAACCACATCACGCGGTCACACAGCCAAATAATGACTGGCACACACATACACTACTGTAACTGCATTGCGCAGTCACATTGAGGCATATCAAAGATGCATATTGAGGCATATCAAAGATGGCTGTGTGACCGTGTGATGCAGTTCCAGTCAAAGCCCACATTTCACCCTTGCACACCATAGAGTGTCCAGTAGCTCATGGTTAGAGCATCCATCTAGATCGCGGAGGGTCGTGGGTTCGAATCCCATCTGGAACTCGGATTTTTTTCAAGTTTCTGTTTGGGGTTTCATGCATTACTATCATGTTGTATTTCTTATTTCACTCACTTTGGTAACCTAAATGTATTGATTAATTAAATAAGCTACATGTATGCCTAAAAATCATGATTTCCAAGTTGTAATGTTTTAGGAGCCCGTAGCTCGTATAAGCCCCAATGGTTTCTCTATGGCCATCCTCGCCATTATGTTTCTCATTCTTTTGTTATTTATTTATCTTTTGTATTTTAATACATATTTATCTTGTAACAATGTGTAAGAAATATGGAAAAAAAAAAATAAATTGAAACTGTTCAAATTGCCTGCTCCAAAAAAAAACCCATTCATCTCTCCTATAAATAAAAATTAATGTGACCTGCAGTACAAGCATTTTTTTCTTCTAGCCAATCTGGTATCATACATATGTGCTACATAGAGTCCTTTGAAGTTTACCCCCTGATAGTAATTTCCTTTTCATACCTTATACATGCTACTGTAACAGAGTAAAGTACATGTACTTGTCATTGCCACCACATTAACCGTACCCAAATTTTTTGCCTTTATGCAAGCTGTAATAAGTTAAGCCTATACTAAGCATGAAATAGCCTCCACAGTGAAGTCTTATTGTCCATGCTTTTCCTTGAAGGCATAATGTATAATATTACAATGCATGTAAGTTACGGAAGCTTTTCACAGCCAATAACAGTCCCTAGTCCAGGCAAACCAAGTCTTTAAAAATAATAATAAATCTTTGTGTATGGTTGACCCACCGAATCTTTCCTTATTGATGGTCTATCCAGTGTTGACCTATTGATGCACATACAGTACACTGTAATAGCCTCCTATGCAGCTGTTACTTACATGTTGGTCATATTCTCCCTCCCCACCAACATCTGCTGAACAGAGCCGGACATTCCCTTCCCAGGAACTGACTAATCACATCATGGCTGTTAAATTTTGGTGGCTACATGTAAGTTTCCTGCCTCCTTTGCGGCCATTTTTTGTCAGTTCTCTTCTCCCTCCAGATTGAATACTTAGACACAATGGGAATGGAATTTCCAGCTTAGTTCACCAGACATTAGTGGGGAGGGTTTAAGGACAGACCCAAACAACAACTGCAAAGGAGGCTAATGCACATAAGTGATGTTTTCAACATTAAGGAATACATGTACATGTATATCTATATGTATAGATACATAATTATATCATGTGTTGTATCATACAAATCAAATGCTAGCATTTTTCTTTGTTCCTTCAATCAGTTTAATTCATTTAAAGTCTTTTTTTTTTTCTTTTACAGAAAGAAAAATAGCACATCAGAGTATCAAGGACACCAACGTCATTGCCAAAGGAATTTGTCTTGGGTGGTCATCCATTTATGGTCTGGGAAAAGCCATCAGTTTAATTTTATCCTGATGAGTGGCAACTCTGTGATCATCTTTCAGTCAACTGCAGCTTGTTGACATCCTAAAACATTTTGTTTTCTTTAAACCAAGGTTTTTCATTTCCTTAAGGATGAAAAATTAAACATCATGCAGCCGTTTGGAATGAAAATGTAATTTTCCGGTGTTAATAAGAAACGATAAAGCTAAGGGATGTAAATTATACAAATGTTCAGTGGCGATGAACTGGAAAGCTCGGCCCTGAAAAATTCACGGCCACTGAAGTTTTTAGCGTTTTTCAGGTCGCTTTAGTACCAGCTCGTTTTTGGAAAGAAAACGTTAACATTTTGCAATAAAATACATATCTTTTGAAGGTATTGTGTGCACTTTATTTATCGACAGACACTTTGTGGTCCAGCTTTTGTTCACTTTTTATAGACATTTTGTTGGGATTTTGTGTTCTGGCGTTTTTCATCCTGGGTTGTTTCCCTCTGTCTTTTACAGAGAAAATATGAACATTTTGCTGAGATTTCATGCGGTACTCCTTGTATATTTTACGAACATTACATCCACTTTTGATTAACATTGTGTGCTTTTTATTTGTGTACATTTTATTAACATTTCATGCAGTTATTTTGGTTCGATTTTTACGAAGATTTTGTGGACATTTTATGTTCTTTATTTTACAAAGTTTTTTCCTAGAGTTTTTTTTTAACAGAGAATACGTTGAGATTTTACAAGGATTTTTACAAACTTTATGAAATCTCTGTAAATTTTGCTTACAGTTTACACAGAAAACATTGAGATTTCACAGACATTTAATGGAGTCTGGACGCGTAAAATTCGGTCGAATCTACAGACATTTTATAGGGTTCATAAAATCTCTAAGTGTGCACGTTTACAGACATTGCAATTTACAAAGGAAATGTATACATTTTACAGAGATTTGACAAACTTTTTTGAAGTTTGTAAATGGTTCAAGTTTTCCAGCCCCGTTCAAATATGTCGCATAATTCTCCATTAGTTCGAAGTGGGATATGGCTGTGCTCGTTCAGATTACCTTTCAAGCTGATCGTTACATTAGCAACGATAACGATACGATGAACGATGATAATCTTTATTTAAACACGATCAATTCATCAGCCCATGAAAATACATATCACATACGCTAAAATATTTAAAATTCAAACTGTGTACTGTAACACTAAAAGCTGTTTTCCTTGAATGTCGTGCGTTAGACTACTTAGCCGTAGTTCCTGCGTTTTTCCAAACTCCAGTACCAATAACCATGTCGTAGTAATACGTCCCCCCTTCGACGATGGTGACATACTTTGGAGGACATATCTGAAAAATGTGGAGAATTATAACATCGATGTTACTTAGTATAGCGATAAATACCACAGCTAGCGCTGATGCACGTAACCAACACTTTCCGTTAATAAGCAAATGCTTTGGTGGGCAAATCTGCAACATTTTGACAATTAAATTAGTGAGATTTGAGACTGAATATAGAGAGAAGCGTTTGGATTTATCACTTCAAAAAACAAACAAACAAACAAACATAAAAAAATGGAAAGGTGCCGATTATCCAGTAGTAGCTTGTTATCTTTGCTTTTTTATTCAAAACGGATAAGCAGGACAAAATAAAAGAAATAAATGGGCCGTTCAGAATATTTCAGCAGTAATATAAGTCTAAGCGATTACAGCCTTTTTCCCTTTTTGTTAAAAAAAAAAAACTACATAAAAAGAATGAAGTAGACCATTGGAATATATTTCCCTAGTAAGTAGAGTAAATAAGAAATATCCTAAAAATAGAGTAAACAACAAATATCATAGTAACGTAACTTGATCTTAATAGAGGAAATTAGTAAAGAAGTTGGAATGGCCGTCTCGCAGACATTTTTAGAGCTGCAGCATCACACATAATATATACATAGGAATATTGTTTTGATACAAATTGTTGCAACATGCAGATAGGTCCATCATGAACTGATACTAAGCCTTAAGACCAACAGTAACAAGGCCGGACCGATACTCAAAGTCTTCAAGGAGGGGGGAGGGCGGTTCGGGTGATATCCCTCGAAGGGGACCTGGTGTCCTGTTGCGTGGTCAAAAGTCATGGGCAAATTGGTAAATGTAAATAAAAAATAATACAAGTAAAGGAACCAAGTATAGGTAAGACGATTGAGTCTGACGAAGTGATGCTGATTCCAGCAATTATCTTGTAATGAAATTATGACGCACTCAAACGTTGACGCCTTGGCAGGACAATTCTTTTTCCTGTAAATAAGGTTGAGAATTTTAAGTCTAAATCAGACAGTTGCGAAATATATCCTTGCTCTAATTGCTCATGAAGGCGTTGGAATTCTTAGGGCGAGCCTCGAATTTCGCAGCAAATTACGATCGCCCATACATACAAAAACCGTTTGGCCTGGCCATGAGTAACGCTGGGTTAGGTAACTTTGTAACTAACCTTGCTCTCATCTCTTTTGTCAGCTCTTCTTGCGAAGATTATCACAATGACGTAAAGAAGGAAAGCACAGCAAATAGTGGCCAGCACTGATATATTACCACTTTCGGTAAGATTTCCGAATTCAGTAAAAACTTTGTCAAAGTCAATCGGATTTGGCGCTTGAATGAAATTTCCTCCATAAGAATTCAGGTAATTACAGCGATATATGAGGTAGCTTGAGTTTGACTTGGTGTCCACCTAAAATATAGTGTTTTAGTATATTTAGTTTTAACAAAAAATGAAAATGAAAATCCTATAATTTTAAGCACCGTGAATGCTTTTTTTTCATAACGTTCTTTGTATTAATTATAGTCATCTACGTAATTAGTTCGTTTTTACAGTTTTATGTTTTAAGAAACCTCTCTTAATACGAATTTTAAAACGCGATAATCAACTACACTTGTTCAGAAGACTTGAACAGTGTAGCAGGAAACAGATCAACTGCGATGGTTCGATTGAATTTCTTCGACTCTGTCAGAATTTTGATCTCACGCCAACATTCGCCAAGATTGACAAAGAAAGGAGCTCTAAATGGAAGCAGTCATCGGAAGCTTTCGAAATAGCCTGCGAGCAAGCTCTCCTATTTGGGCGAGCGAAGCGAAGCGAGCCGCGCGCGAACGCGCGAGCGAGCGGCGAAGCCGCGAGGGGCCGGCGAAAGGAGAGCTTGCAACCATCCCTTTCAAATTTTCATTTGTACTTCGCCCAGACGAAAAATGACGTTCCGGAAATTAAAGTTGATTGATAACAGGCCTAGCCGGCCTACCCTAAATTTTCGCGGGAAATGTAGAAACACGATGCTCTTTTCGCCAAAAACCCGTGTTATGTCGACGATCGCGGAGCTCACTCCGAAAAAGAGAACCGGCAGAGGAAGAAAATCGCTTTCTCCTTCTGTGAGAGACAACTGTCGTCTGTGTGGTTGTTCATTTAAAGTCAAATTTGGATCTCAGGCCCGTCATATTGGAACCGAGAACTTGTTTCAGCCCTCAAAGCAGAAGGGCTCGTTTGGTGTTATTCTGGCAAAGCTGTGTGAAAATGTTGGCTTGCCAGTAAAATATTGCGAGGATAAGTCGGAGCGAGTGTGTAGTTCCTGTGGAAGGAAGATCAGAAACCTTCATCAGTTGTTTTCCTTTGTTTCAAGCGCCTTGATTAATTCCGACAACAAGAACATTGATTCGAGCGAAGAGAGATTCAAACGCTGCCTTCCAACGTCGGTTTCCTCGCCCGATCGAAGTCCACTGAGCAGCAAAATTAAAAAACAAGTTCATGGCAGAGTAGCTGACCAAGAAATAGCAGTTGACCGCCGAGAAGAACAAGAGAAAGAAGAGGGAGAAACAAGAGTAAATCGAAAAAGAGCTAAGTCCAGGAAAGCACTGTTCTCCATTTCCGGAACGGACAAAGAGAATGTTGTCGATTTCAGCGAAGACGACCTTAGTCTTCTGAATGTGGACGAGTTTTTAAATGCAAAAGAAACTAAAATCAAGGTATTGATTTCTTATCCGAGCGGACACGTTGAAGTCCGCTCTCCAGAAGATAAAAAAACCATATCATTGGTCAAAAACATTGCGCTGAAGCAGTGG
>JAEMWC010001667.1:70000-75000 GCA_016490735.1 Pachyseris speciosa | reverse complement strand
CGAAAATGAAATCAAATGAAGAATTTTTGGGTCATATGTTCCCGTGAAAGGAATGAGTGTGAATGATATATGAAATAAATCATATATGGACTGCGGAAATAAAATCAAATGAAGAATGATCCTCGCAGGATCATTCTTCCTTTGATTTCATTTCATTTCCGCAGTCCATATATGATTTATTTCATACATCATTTTTTGACGGGAACATATGAACCCACAATTGACCTGCTCCCAACGTCAGTGGCTTCATAGCTCAGTTGGTTAGAGCATCGCACTGGCATCGCGAGGTCACGGGTTCAAACTCCGTTGAAGTCCTGAATTTTTTTCAGGCTTCTTTTCGCAATTGCATAAATTGCGTTCACTACTGCAAGGTTCATTCTTCATTTGATTTCATTTCCGCAGTCCATATATGATTTATTTCATATATATAATCATAATTCAGTAGTCATTTTTTAAGGTCCTATTAATTGCATAAAATGGCAGGAACATTCGTAATGTATACCTGAAACACTAAATTAGTTTATTTTACCTTTGAAGACGACGATACTCCTGTTACAGAACCAAACGCTTGACCAGACGAAAGCTTTAAAACATTCTTCAGAAACCCTGTGACGCCTACAGCTGCTTTCTCAACTTCGGCCGTTAAAGGCTCCTCTGGGTCATTTAAGGTATTTATAAGTTCTGGGGTTGCCGTTTCCGATATTTTCAACGTTAAATCCTAGGACACAACAGAAACAAAAAACACCAAGAGATTGCAGGACCATATACATTAACTGGACTTTCATTAAAATGCAACACCAACAAACTAATCAATTTATCTGAGAACAGAAAAAATGATATTAAGAACAAACGAAAGAAAGAACGACAGACAGAAGTAACTTAAGAGAGAAACAACCCCACCCCAAAAAACAAACAAACAAACAAACAAAAAACACTTACCAGCACATCTTTTGGATCATCACTACCACCGGTTGCTCCTCCAACTTCTTCATTTTCTACACTTTTACCAACTCCTGCTTCAGCACTATTATCTGCACCTGCTTCCTTGATAACCCGCAGGATTGTACGAGTCATATCTGGGCTCTCAGGCTTTATGGCTGTGAACTTCTCAGTAATGGTTGTCGAGATCTGGCGAAATTGAAAAACTGGTATGAAAACAGTTCACTAAGGTTCACTAAGGTTGCAAGGTTCCAGGTCATAGAAAAATAAATAAAACGATACGGGGCTTGAGAAGTTGTGCGATTAATATGTACACATGTAGAAGGACTGATCAACTTGATACCGTGTGTACCTATTACCGGTTCGCATTCTGACTCAGATACGGTTTGCAGAATGGCTTATAGAAATGAGTAATCAGAAAACTGGTCATGAAAAGGATTGGGTCCGTACGGCAAGAGGTTAAACGTTATTCTTTTCCTTTTTTCTTCAAAAGTACGCGCACTGCCCATTTAATTTAGTCCGTGGTATTTAATTTGCCATTTTACCCATTCTTTGCTGTTAAAAACTTGCTAACCATACAGTTTAATTATCAACACGAAAGCTGTGGAAGCAGATATACAGTAATACAAGGAGAATTACAGTTTTTATACATTGTTCCAATGCCCACTTACTTAGCAATGCATTAATTTTATTACTAAACGAGTGGAATATATGAATGCTTTTTTTAGTATGTGACGCCATGAAGTAGTAATTTTTATTTTGCAAACATACCATTATTTTCACAAGAATGCTCAATCCCTTCCCATAATCTGACTTTGCACTAGCAGCCTTCAAGACTGACAAGGCCAGCTGTGCAGCTTGGCTGACTTCGCCTTTGTTTAGAAATTCGTCCATCTTGTTGCCTTCACCTGTCACTTGGTTTTTTAACTGATTGCCCACTTCGTCTTCTGGGGTTATACAGGGATCTATCTTGGGAGATCCCCTGACGTGCAAAACATTCTACAGTTAGCTGCATGGCCTCAATGCTAAGAAAGTGTGTTTATGTAGTCATGGGTATACAAAGAAATGGTTTTCTACTTCATACTACTTACCTTAACATATATAGTCTTTGCAATCGCCACAACGACAGAATTCTTAATTATGACGCTAATTCCTAACTGGTAATTCGTATTTGCCTCACCACTGGGTAAAACCGTTGATGCAGACTTTGGTGAGTTGCCGTAGGATATTGGGTCCTTCCCAGCACACAATTCATAAGAAAGTGGAGTGTTCTTATCCTTCCATTCAAACCACTCAAATGTAAACTTCGTCTCAAGTGCCACGCCTTCATCAGCTGAAGCACGGCAATACCCACTATGTGGCGCTTTAGCGGTTTCAAATTCCAGCATGCCAAACCCTTCTGATCCCGCAAGAGATGTAACAACAAGTATTAAACGAAATTTGAAGCCAGACGGCAATGAATTTTCCCTCATTATTATATTATTAGAGCCAGTTGTTGTTGAGGTCATATTAGACATAATAGCAAACGTTTCCCATGTGTTTTCGTCTTCGTTTAGTTTCGTTAGACGCCATTCATACACTGAGCCATTGCAGGCTGTATTGGGGCATTCTAATGTCACTCGCAGCTTGTTAGAAGCAGACACCACTTTGCCACAATCAATGAAACACCTACAGTTAAGAGAGACAAAACAATGTAATAATGATAACGATAATAAATTAGATTCATTATAGAATAGATAAAAATGTTTGAAAAAGTGCCCAATCAAACAACGAACTTTAGCTGAAATTAATATAATATAATCTCACTCGTAACAATTGAAACCTTGTTTTTCAAAAAAAAAAAAACATACATCTCAACGTTACTTGAGGTATCTCTCCAGCTGCTATTTCAAAATTCATTTCGGTGTAGGTACTTCTCCTATCTTTCGTCAAAGTCAACCTTAGAATATACTTCTTTCCAACTTCAAGTATCGTGGGATCAAGAGTTATAGCAGTGGCGTTCACGTTTTCATTCACAAAAGCACCAAAACAGCCATAGCTGAAAGAGTTATTCAATGAATCAGCACAAGCCCAGGTGAAATTGAGACCGGCATGGATACCAGGTCCTATGTCACTGTCATAACTAAGCGACCCATCCACTGTCACTGTCAGTTTCAGTCGATCCCCAACGAACGCTGCTACCACCGTCAATTATGGCTCGTATAAATGACCTGCAACACTTTCAATAAAACCGTAATCAAAAGCCTGTAGATTCCGCGGGAAGCTGGATCACCAATAGAGATTGACGCTGCAAACATGACTTGATATATGCCAGCAGGTATAGACTTCTTGCCTATGATCCACTCATCAGTTCCATGGCTCAGTAAAGTTCCCTCTGACTCTGAGGCCAGTTCTGATGCACTCACCAGCCTCCATTCTAGCACACTTTTCAAAATTGTAGCACCGTTTGGCAGGCCTTCAACAAGAGCTTTTTGAACGCTTTTGACAGAGCCCTTGATCGGGCTGGCGTGACACCTGTCTTTGGAAATGTTTCTTATGGTCACCGAGAAGTCTCCTGTGGATAGTATACGTGGGTATAAGCTCTCACTTGCAAACCTCAGGAAATCTCTATTGCGTACAGCGTAGTTTACCACATTTGTTTAACGCAGTGATAAGTGAACTAACGACTGAATTACAGGTAACGATGAAAAATAATTATGATATTGATCTTATGTTATTTGTCGGCTTCGATCGAAATGTGGAAACAAAGACACGCATTTCCTTTACCAAGAGACGGAGAAGTCGAGTAAATGTATGAAACTATTATATACTGACCTATAGGGTCACAACAGAGCCCGTCTCCTGTGTATCCTGCCCGGCAACTGCATGTAAACGAACCCTCAGTATTGTAACAATAAGCCACCCGTGACAATTGTGACTTGAATTTGCACATTCATCTATATCTGAAAGATGAAATAATTGCAATAGCAAATGGATTCAAATTATCCCAGTTAGATGTTAAAGAATTAGACTGTAATTAAAAAGTTCTAACAAGAGAGCATTTACATATAGAATTGCTAAAAAATATATCAGCGGTTGTTTCAATGGCTTCATGTCTTTATTTTCAAGTTCAAAAACTAAATAACGGTGGAATGAGAGCAGGATTATACTTTCAATGTGCTTCTATATAAGATTCTTAATGAAAGCGATCTCACATGTCAATGGACCACTTCGACGATGTCACACATTTTTTTTTCATATTTTTCGTACAAACAAACAAAAAAAAAACAACCTCCATAGAGGTTCAATTATTCATGCTGAATTTAATAAATATGGGAGGTTTCACAAGAATACGTCACAAACTTGTTGAAATACGAAACCCAAAGTTGCCAATTTTTTTTATGTATGCCAGCACAATGACTATGCTTAATACCAGCGCACTGTAGCCCTGGTTGCAAGTGCAAGAAAACAACCCATTGCTATTGGTACAATAGGCGTCATTATGGCAGTTGTGAATGTTTGCTGCGCACTCGTCAATCTCTGCGGAAAGCAAAATGTAGATAAAGTTACCTATTGCCCTCACAAACAAAACAAAGCAAAATAAAAATGATGCATGATCACCCTCATTTTTCAAACCAGATACGATAATTTTAGTGTAACGTACAAGGCCCAATACCTGTACATACTATTCCATCTCCGCTATAACCTTGATTGCAGGCGCAAGTAAATGAGCCATCATCGTTGGTACAAGTGGCGTTACTATGGCAATTATCAATATTTGTTGCACACTCGTTAACATCTGGTGAAACTAATAATCAAATTAACACAACAAGAAATAACAACTTTAAGCGTGTGTAATTAGTCCCCACACGAAGCGTACCCAGGACATATACTGACATACTATAATGTAGAACGAATGTTTAATATTTAATGTCCCGTTGTTTCGTGTAGGTTTGTGACACTAACCCTGATGCAAGTCTATGCAACCCTGTTATCTTCTTGGCATAGCATGAGGTATACCTCTCCATGTAAAGGGCCTCAAAAACGCCCTTCTATCAACTTTATACTACTTTGTATACTGA
>JAEMWC010001667.1:0-65000 GCA_016490735.1 Pachyseris speciosa | reverse complement strand
ACTTCGGTGAATAGTTGTTAACTGTCCTTCACTCTACTCCCTATCCCCTTTCAAGGGAATCCAACGAAACAATGTGACTAATGGTAATAACGACGATGATAATTAGTATACATTACCTCATAATATATATATTTAGCCAAGGCTAAAAGCGGAGCTCCAAAAGCATTCTTTTTCTACTGGCATTTATATACAGTCTGCTTGTCATATCACCCATCTGACCTCACTCAAGCTACAGACCCAATGCTGTAAAAAACAGTATGGAAAGGTGATCTGAGCCAGTGGCACAGTGGATTTAGACCCCCGCGGATTTGCACCCTCCAGTCCAGATCTGCTTGTGTGGATCAGATTTGGACCCCCTAGTCCAGAACTGCTAGCAGATATGAACCCCCTTTTACGGATTTGGACCCCCACCCCTCCTAATAACAAGTGTTCTATTGAGTAAGGTAATAAAAATTCCAGCCAAGTGCAAGACAATGCAACTTGATAATAATGTATTGGGCGTTTGGTTGATACCACTAACAATGTAGTATGAGGATTTAAGGTAATGATTCATCAAAGCAAAAGTGCTGGAAATCCATGTTAGCCAATTAACTTGATTTTCTATTTTGCAAGAAAGATAAGGACTAGTCTCACATTTCTCCATGTACATTGAAATTGCACAACATACTTCATCAAACATCAGAAATCCCATTTAACATTAATGCCAAATGTCATTCAAACATCCCACAAGATTAGTGTGACCAGCTACAATAACTAATAAAATTAACTGAAAGACTATATGCAGGAGAAGGAAGTCCAAAGGATGTGTACATTGATGAGAAAGAGCTTACTTTAAGTTTAATTTTAAGTTTTAAGTTTAATAATACTTTGTCATGCGAATACAACTAAGTTGATACAAAACAAAAAGTGCATGACTGGAGAATAATTGGGAGAAACTAAATTCCCATACAAAGAATATTATCTAATATTACACATTCTAAAAACTAAGAGGTGAAATTTAAACGTGGTCCAAAGCTAACCTAATCAAATTAAATCGAATACTTGTCTCTTACAAGTCACCCCAGATTTGAGATTTACATTAAAAGTTAAGAAGTAAAATTTAAATACAATCCAAAGCTAACCTAATTAAATTACATACTTGTCACTCACAAGCTACATCTGATATAAAATTGACACAAATAATGTAATAGATAGGACTTAAAACTGCTTAAAGAAGGTGCATGCATGATGTTCGATGGAACACCATTCCAGTCTGTTATGTGGTGATTAAAAAAAGAAAAGCTGAAGGCTATATATATATTTAGCCAGGCCAGGCCTAGAATCGGAGCTGCACAATCTCACCGAGCAACTTCGTATGGCTTTATTTGGGCCAGTTTAATTTGTGTTCAAAACAATTGAGCAGCAGCGGGGAAAACGAAGGGTTTTCAATAGCAAACGTTTGCAGAAAAAAAAAAAGATAGACATTCTTGAGTCCTAACTACTTTCAGATGAAAGCGTAAGGAATTCAAAAGCGGATAAAGAAAACTCTACAACTGAACAAAGTACGATGCGAGTGTTTGCTCGAAGAAGGAGAAGGTGGAGAAATTAAACAAGACTAGCTAGTAATGAAAATAGCTTGTACTGATTAAGTTGCAAAAATCGGTATTTCTTTTGACAAAAATGCCCTTAGAAAAGAAAATAAAGGGAACAAACTGATCGTTTACAGCAGTCAACAGAAACTGACCGCGGTTCAGAAACAACAGAACAACAAACATATTACAAGAAAACAAAGCACAATACGAATAATATTTCTTCGAAGATTCTTGGAGAAGGTGGAGAAATTAGACAAGTAACAAAAATATCTTTAAATTTAGACATAAACGTCTGTAGAAAAGACAAAAAAGACGTCCGCACCTGATCGTTAAGAGCAGTGAACAGGAATCACTGAGGCAGCAATCACTCGGAATGCGACAGAGCTGAATAATGGAGCCATTTCCCACAAAATTTTTCCTTGGCTTACACAAAGCACTAAAGTGCGCTGATAGTTTTACTGTTACTTCCCATGTCTTCCGAAGAACCTTCTTCAATTAATGATTCTCAGTGGCAAAACATCATCCAGTTAACGAAGAAAGCGCTTGCCAAACCACACGAGCATTTATCTCGCAGACCCGTCCACTATAAAATTTATCAAAGCCAGCCAGCCAGTCAACCCATTTCGCTGTTTTTAACATCCAAACGCTGATTCTTACCGGTTCAAACAAATTAAGACGACGTGTTTATAGACGGCGAAACTTAATTGTTGTTTACAGGCCGCTTTCAACGAAGATCTCGCTAAATTTTTTTTCAAATGACGAGTGAAGCGCTCTCGTTTTTGACATTTTTGACAGCATTTTGAAACTTTATTTCAGATTTTGAGACGTGCACATGCACATGCATTTGATCGACTTTTTTTTTTCACTCGAGCTTGAGTTTCCGCCTTTAATCCTTAATTTTACAAGGACTCGTTGCGATTACGTGTTAATAAGATAAGGGCAAAAGTTTCTTAACGCTGTTGAGGCACTAAGTTTGAAAAACAGTAAGCCAAGCCAAGTAAAAACACTCGTTCGCTTGCAAAGAAAACAATGTAACAAAACAAACAAACAATTCAACTACTTCTTTGCGTCCAAAACGAGTAGAGATAATTGTTATTTATATCCATTCGAGAGAAAAATACAAGTTTCATTTCTGAACAAAAGTAACAACGATTAAACCAAATGTTAAGCTTCTATTTATTTAATTTACCTCACTCTCCATCGCTGTGTTGTAGAGGTTTCTACCACTTGAAAATACGTAAGTTTCAGTATAAAGCAAAAATAAGCATCCGCAAAAATAGCAAACGGTTTGTCCAAAGAAAGAGCTCCTTCCACAGAGTTTAAGCTACTCGTTCCTCCCATTAATACCATGAACTGTTAAGTGACCTTTCTTGGTGAGATGCAAGATGCCGCGGTAAAGTGAAAGCCCTTGAAGCGTTGAATTATACTGTTTTCAACCGCACAATCGATCCAAGTTTGAAGCTTTTCCTGGGAAAAATCTTTCACTCTTCTTTTCATCACTTGAAAATTGACCTTCCGGAGTATCTTTTGACAAGTTTTTGATTTTTCTGCTTTTTACGCGAATTTAAAGACAAACTTCCATCGAAGAAGATTAAGTTGTTTTGCTCAAAATGAAGAAACCAACTGAATGTAAAATTACGTGCCGCAGAAAGCGCGCGAAAAATTTAAAAGCCTCGATTTGGTTTGGCTGTCCCACACCTGGCTTGAGCCTGCGATCCAATCGAAAGCAAGTACCTGGTCAGCGGTCAACTTAAAAAAAAACAGCTGACCTCGATGAGTTCTTAACTTGAGCCCGCGATATGGTCACGTGACACTGGTCAGCGGATACCTTGTTTTGACAGGTGTCAATTGGCTGTAGGAGGAATGTCCAGTATCAAAGACGTACGCTGTAAACTAGCTTGTCAGGTTGGCCTGGTGGAGTATGGCCGCCATGTTGGATTATTATGATTATTATTAGGATATTATTAATTATTGGGCGACTCCGTAGTCGTCGTCGTGCGTACGCGCCCACGAGCAATACCGCTAGCCATTTTTACCATGAGAAAAGCAGTTGACAGGTTTCTATAGGTATGGTGCTCCGCTTGGCGGCCCTTCGGGCCGCCGGAGCTCCGCTATTAAAGCCAGTAAAGTACTATGGTGTGCTGGACCATACAAACTTTACGAGTCATGTTTAGGGGAGTGGCTGTTGGTGTAGAGAACTAATAAATGTTATGAAATGTTAAAACTACTTAAGTTGATGTTGACTTTTTAATTGTTAGTGTTTCCTTATATTCATTTGGTAATAGTATTAATTTAGAATTTAGTTTTTAGTATAAGTACAATGTAATAATATATTGTATGTTAACTAAACCTATAGTAATGTATAATGTAGAGTATTTCTGAACCAAATTTTAAGAGCATTTTAAGAACATTTTCTGACTGACTTCTCACTATGCACCCCGTAAATAAGAACTTGATCAGCCTGAACCCCGATGTCATAGGCTATTCTTACATGTGGGTGTATACTGTACCTCACTACCATGTAGGTGACTGAACGAACGACGTCTTATAATTCTAACAAGATGGTGTCAATTTCACATTAAAAAGTTCGTTAATTAACATCACCATGTTTCAGGAAGATCATCCAAAAGGACATTTCATGTTTCCAAAAGCAAATTATTTACATCAGAACATTTCCCATTCCCAAATAGAAATTATCAGTGTCCAATAGGACACTGACGATAATTATTTGCAACCAAAGGGAAATTAATTATTCCCTCCCAAAAGAGAATAATTAAGAGGACTCTATTAACCTGCAGCACAGTTTTGAGGCCACGGATGTGTTAGCGACAAAAATAAGCCATATGTATAAACAAATAGGTTTGACGATATGTCAGAAATGCCCATTCCACGCGTGCCTTCACGTTCCCATTCTAGATGCTGTTGTCTGGCCAGAGAAAAACAAAATTATAAAATCCCGAACGAGAACAAACCATATCTGGCTTCAATTGCGTGGAGTTGAGATCTTCTCCGAGATACTCTGACAATTACAACTAAGTTTCCCTAAGTGCTTTAAGTGTAAAAGCACAGCAATTATCTGCACAAAATAATAAGCTTACCTTTTCCATTTTCCTAGAATTATCGACATGACATTTCGTACAGTGGAAAGTCAAACAGGATTGTTCATGAGACAGGAATGTCTTGTGGTAACAAAGCAACACGAGCATTGACAATTAAAGACTAGTTAACACAGGTAAACAATTAGCAGATGAACAGGTTTGATCGCCTGTGAAATGAATGAAGAGTCTTCCGATCTCCACAAAATGTTTAACTTTATCCATGTACTTAGGTGTACGGGAACAAAGCAAAAAAAGACCTTTAGTATTCATAAAATAACGGAAGCAGTGTTCGTATTATACCACAGCTTGTTTTTGGTTAGGTCGGAAGAAGAAATAATTTGCGCGTTCCAGTGGCATTGTATTAAGCTGATCCAAACTGAAACGACAATTCCCATCTGATTCATAAACGGCGTAGCTACGATACAAGAGTACAAAGATTTTCAAACGTCATAGTTATCTAATGTAATGTTGATACAAATTGCACGGCAATGACAATCGATGCCCTTAGCTCATTGATGATTTTCACTGTCACAAACGAGAAAGAGACATTTTTTCGCGCTCCAGTGGTTTATGTTCCACTAAATACCTTAATAAAATTGTAAGTCGATCGAAGATATACACGTTTGGAAGGAAATACACCAATCTAAACACCGTTGCGGAGTCAACACAAAATTTATTTCATAGTCTATGTTAGTCAAAATGTTGTACTGATGGTGGTGTTGAGAGGGGTGAACGGGAAGGACTTACTGGCCATCCCATTAAGGTCAGTTTTAGAGGAATATTTGTTTTCAATACCGACAACATATAAGGCTGATAATGTGCTTGGTCTAGAAGTCCTTGTTTCAAATGCCTCTTGACGCAAAATGCAAGTCATGCAAATCCATTCGAGGTAGTTAGTAATAACTGAGTCTGTTTTATGGACTTTGAATAAGAGCAAAGTCATTCAGAAAATCATTTCAAAAGCATTCGATATCTACAGCACATATTTTCTCCATTCTAATTCACATTGTCGTACTCAATAGCACTGACCGGTTACCTCAGTGGTAGAGCAGCGGACTACCGTGCGGGAGGTCTTGGGTTCAAACCCCGGCCGGACCAACACTCAGGGTCTTTAAATAATTGAGGAGAAAGTGTTGCCTTTGTAATGACAACTACAAACGGTTAAACTTTCTAGTCTTCTCGGATAAGGACGATAAACCGTAGACCCCGCCTAACAACTCTTCATAATTCTCTGATTCTGTGGCACGTAAAATAACCACTTGGGACGTAACAAAACTCTGGCAGTGACCATCCCTAGTGTCTGTCTTAATTTGATATTGACATTACGGGGACACTCAACTTCATTAATTGTAAACTGCGTTATAAGCAACAAATGAATATAATGGATTAGTTTCTAAAGAAACTGTGGTGCTGCGTCGGTGGGGGAGTGAAACACGAAAATTTGGTTTATCAACGGAGTTGATAATGTAAATTGACCACCGTACAGGGATTCGATTAGCTGACGTTTCGAGCGTTAGCCCTTCGTCGGAGCGAATGGAGGAATTGTGGGTTGTGTATGGTTTATATACAGAAAATGGAGCTACGCTATTGGTGGTTACATGGTAACGTGAAAAACAGGAATAAATTAATTGAATGAAAAGCGCTCGTTGATACCGTGGGGATTAAGAGTGCCAATTTGAAAGATCAGTTTTTGCTCGAGATTTTTACGGCTTTCCGTGGTACCTTGATGTAGGGAAAGGCCGGAGATCGACATGTGTAGTTTGGAATGGTTAGGGAGATTAAAATGCCGAGTGACAGGTTTGGATGCGTCTTTGCCATCTTTCTCAACATCACGAAGATGTTCTCGGAATCGGTCACCTAGTCGTCTTCCTGTTTCGCCGATGTATAACTTTTTGCATAATGTGCAGTTTATTGCATAAACTGCACATTATGCAAAAAGTTATACATCGGCGAAGCAGGAAGACGACTAGGTGACCGATTCCGAGAACATCTTCGTGATGTTGAGAAAGATGGCAAAGACGCATCCAAACCTGTCACTCGGCATTTTAATCTCCCTAACCATTCCAAACAACACATTACCAATAGCGTAGCTCCATTTTCTGTATATGAACCATACACAACCCACAATTCCTCCATTCGCTCCGACGAAGGGCTAACGCTCGAAACGTCAGCTAATCGAATCCCTGTACGGTGGTCAATTTACATTATCAACTCCGTTGATAAACCAAATTTTTGCGTTATAAGCAGTCTGGCAAAGTCCCCTGGCCAGTGTTGTAATGCGCACTTGAATATTGCGTAGAAAATGCGCAATATAAATGTGATATATTATTATTATTATTATTATTATTATTGTTATTATTATTATTATTATTATTATTAATTCAGTTTTTATTTATTTGTAACTTTTACATACAGGACCTCTGAGAAAACCACTACGTCATGAGAGATCACCCTGTGTAAATAATAACTAACTATTGCACTAGGGTATAACCTATCTGCGAATGACTTCTTCACTACAGTCACAATTCAATATGACAGACGCGACAGGAGATTTCAGGTACTTTCGCGAATGTCCGACGGTTGGATGATTAAAAGATTTTCTAACTGGGCGACCACGAGAACCAGCTGTCGACCGCCCCAGTAACGTCACTATTTCCATCTTTATTTGATAATTTAATATTTACGTTTCCTGATTTCTTTTTGGGGGATTTGACAATCATGTAATTAGTTTTCTTAGTATTTATAGATAGCATGTTTAGCCGGATCACCCATTAATAAAGGCTTACTCGGAGAGTGTAACTGCTATGTTCAAATGTCAAAAAAAGGGCATCGTAAACAGCCGTACGCATACAAAGTAAATCAATTTTATTCAAACTGACTTTTCTCGCTTTCTGATTGGCTATTACAACAGGTAAGGAATTTTCATTAGCTAAAAAGTTGACAGTTTAACGTGTGGCCAATTCCTTGTTTAAATTAAAATCTTCACCTGCTGCAAGAAGTAGAATGAAATTCAAAATACGATCTGAAAAGGCATGTAAAGATGTAAAACGTGTATGTTTAAAGCCCTGCTTCGGCATAAAAGCTTCGAAGGCGTTCTTCTGTGTTTTGAAACTCAGTCATTCCAAGCAAGTCTTTTGTTTATTTCATGTTCAGAGCACCAATCTGGAAACCTAGCAGAAGGTACGTGGATGTCTAATAACCACTTTATCTTATGTTTCGGTTAGAGCCTTTGGATTCAGCGTTTTAAACACTTTCTTGAAAGTCGTCTCTGCTTAATTCGGAAATATATTTTTTTCATTTAACATATTATAGCTTATATACATGCTTTATACATAGAAGCTGCGTTCAGCATATGATCTATAATTTAATCTAGCTCATTTTTCCAGTCTGGGCGAGTGACTGTCACTCATAAAACCAAAACCAATGAAGTTCTGCATGTAGCCCTTCTTCATCTTACTACAAATTTTCGCATAAATTAAACTTTTATTTGTCTGAACTCTAACTGATGACAAAAATTAGCCAATCAATGCAAGGGAAGCTTAAAATTTTTGTAAAAATACATATTCCAGACTTTTTTCCTTGTAATCTATTAACTAAAGAATGAATCATTTATTATACCGCAAAATTCTAACCGCGTCTTAATCAACAGTGCAAAGTTTTGATGAGCTTCTATTCACCACTTCCACATCTCCAAAAATAAACTTTGTTTTCCCCCCAAATTTTGCATAAGCATTCTTTTCAGTCTCTGTCGGGACCACTGTGAGTCCCAAGAAAAATTAAAAACAATGCTTATGCAGAATTTTGGGGGCAAACAAAGTGTATTATGGGAGACGTGAAAGTGGCGATTGAAGATTTCGGTACCTGGGGGCTTCGAAAAAACACTGATCCCCCGTTTACTGATCCCCCACGGATCCCCTACTGATCCCCTTACTGATCCCCCTACTGATCCCGAATAAAATTCCCTGGAACCTCTGGCTTACCTCAGAATTCAAAGATGGCGAAACTTGGTCCGACGGAGCACATACTTTCTGACTCGTTTCACAGTCATTGCAGGTACCCCAGTTCTCTTCTACAATAACAAAATAAATCGAAGCGTCATCAAGTATGTTATCCTTGTCTGCGAAAAGCCACGACAACGGCAACAACGAAGACAGAAAAAAAAACGAAAACGGTTGAAAGATAAACACAAGCGTCAAGCGAGCGACATAACAAACCGGAAGTCGATCCAATCAACATCCGGCTGCAGTGTCGCTCCGTGTATGTTTATCGTTGAATTGTTTTCATTCTTTCTTTCTTCGTTGCTGCCGTTATCGTGGCTTTTCGCAGACACGGATAACATTACCTGATGATGCTTCAGTTGATTTGGCGCTCGTTTATCGTAGAAGAGAACTGGGGTACCTGTAATGACGGTGGTTTGCAGTTTATTAATGCTGAGGTTAGTGAGCTAAAGAACGAAATAGCGAACAACGAAAAGGAAATTAAGACCCTGACTGAACGTGTCCTCTACCAAGAAGTTTATAATCGACGGGAGATTTTGCGCTTCTTTGGTATTCCTGAGTCTGCGACACAAAGTGAAGAAAATGCGCATGAAATTATCTACCAGTTTATGAAGAGGGAGTTAGAAATTGAAGGAGCTCGCGATATTTAATTTCAAAGGGTCCATCGCATCGGAGCCAAAAGTCAGGACGATCTGGCCCAATAAATACTCGATTTCTTAGATATCCTGATCGCGAATGCGTTTTTAGGAAGGCACTCAAATTAAAGGAAGACATCGAAATTAAGGTATATGCCGATTTCCCGAAAGAGATCCAGGAGAGTAGGAAAAAAACAGTGGCCACGACTCAAACAGGCAAGGGAAGAAGGAAAGATTAAGAGGGTATATTTCTGCAAAAGAGAACCATACAAGCTTTACTTTAAAGGACGCTAATTTCTGCTTGAAATACTTGATCCTGTATTTAGGCGACTACCATTATCAGCGAACGTTTTTAATTTGCTTAGTTGCGCGAAAAAAATCATTTTTTGTTGTATGCGTCTTTGTAATTTTGCGGGGGTTAGGTTTTTTCTTTCTTTTGCATGAGTAAGAATGGTAACTATTCCCAACGGTTTCATGAAAGATATAATTATCAGCAGCCTTTATGCTCTACTATTGTACTCAGTGTTGTATTTGCTAAGTGTTTGTATCAATGGGACCCTCGTATTCTCAAAGGTGTTTTGTAATTTGCCTTATTTAATTTATGCGCAGTTTCGGTGCATGATACTCTTACTCGAAATCACAACTGCCCCGTTTTCGAGAACGAATATGTAGATTTTAAGCTGCTTTCCTTGAATGTTCGGGGAATTCGGTCTTCCACAAAGAGAAAGACTCTTCTCACATGGTTAAATGAGCGAATGTATGACATCATTTTTCCTCAGGAAACTTATTGTACTGCAGATATTGAAGATATCCGGAAGACACAGTAGCAAGGTAAGCTATATTTTTCTCATGGTTCTAATCCCAGCCGCGGAGTAATTATTCTTGTGAGAAATGACTTTGACTTCAACCTAAAATCTGCCAACAAAGACGCTGAAGGTCCCTATATTTTAATGGAAGCCGAGGTACAAGGGTCGTTGTTTCTGTTTTCAAACATCTATGCTCCTAATAAAGTCCAAGAACAATGTCAGTTCTTTGAAAAATTAAACAAAAATATCAAGGATTCAGTTAACGTATACAAGATCTCTGCTTAGACTTTGACCTAGTTGATATTTGGCGAATTCGAATTCCCGACGCTAGACGTTACACATGGAGACAAAACAATCCTTTTATTCAGAGAAGACTCGACTACTGGTTAATTAGCGATGCTTGTCAAGACGACATTGAAAAGTCTGATACGGTCCCTGCGATTAAGACCGATCACTCGGCAATATTTTTACACGTCAATAGTATAGGTATACAAAAGCATGGTCCGTCGTTTTGGAGATTTAATAATAGCCTCGTAGATGATGACAACTTCATCGCACTGATGAATGTAAGTGTACCTATCTGGTGAGATGAATTTAAGGCAATTACTGATAAGAGACTTCTCTGGGATTTAATCAAATACAGGATCAGGCAGCTCCCAATGAAATACAGGAAAGAAAAAGCGCGCGAAAAACTTGAAGGAAAAGAATATCTGATATTGAGCATTCCTTAAAGATATTGTGAGGAGATTTGCTCCGAATCTCTGTCTGAGGTTAATCTTGAGCGGCTTGCAACCTTGCAAATGGAATACGATTCTATGTACGAAGATTTAGCTAAAGGAGCACTATCCGATTACGAACGACTTGGTATGATATAAGAGAAAAAAGCAATAAGTACTTTCTGAATCCTGAATCTCATAAAAAGGCAAAAAGTTCTGTCCGCAAAGTCTTTAAACAGTGAAGGAATTTTGATTAGTGATCCTAAAAGAATACAGCAAGAGATTGAGGGGTTCTATTCTAACCTCTGTAAACGTGATCCTCTTAATCCATCTTAGGATCTTTTGAATTCTTTTTTAAAACACCCTGAACTACCAAAATTGTCTGTTGATGTCGCCTGTGGTTGTGAAGGAAAGTTAACAGTTCCCGAATGCTACAGTAGTCTTAAGCTGTTTGATTGTGACAAGTCACCAGGTATTGATGGACTAACAGTTGAATTTTATAAGGCTTTTTGGCATATTTTAGGAACTTTACTAGTTGATAGATTAAATTATTCCTATGAGAATGGTGAATTGTCGAACTCTCAAAGGCAAGCTCTTATTACCGTAATAGAAAAAAAAGGACAAGGACAAAGGTACTTGTCAACTTGGAGACCAATTTCCCTTATTTTATGTGGATGTCAAAATAGGTTAGAAAACCATCGCCAAACGGTTAGAGAAAGTCCTTCCAACTATCATACATCACAATCAGCGTGCATACGTTAAAGGAAGGACTATTTCGGACGCATTCAGAACAACTGAAGATGTTACGGATTTCACAAAAAGGTACAGTATTAGAGGCAGGATGATTTGCGTAGACCTTAAGAAGGCTTTTGACACTCTAAGTAGAGACTTCTTGTTTCGTACCCTTTCTGTTTTTGGTTTCGGGCCATCATTTACTCAGTGGATTCATATCTTTTATAAAAACATCTCAAATTGCAAGTTGCGTTATGAAAAATGGTTTTGCCACCCCGCTTTTTGCAGTAGAACGTGAAGTAAGACAGGGGGACCCCCTGTCTCCCCATCTGTTCTTCATAAATCTAGAAACCCTATGTATTAGTATACGCGAAAGCAAAAATATCCGACGTATTCTAGTAGACAATACAGAGATCAAATTAAGTCTCTTTGCAGATGATTTGACTGGATTTTTGAGGAATAGTCTCTCGGTAACAAAGTTCTTTGAATGTGTAGAAGATTTTGGTAGATGCTCTGGTCTTAGGATTAACTACCAAAGTCAGAACTAATGTTACTGGGAAACTCTCTTTTAGCTATTTGCCAAATAGATGACACAGGATTCAAAAATATTAATATCAAGCAATCGCTTAAGATCCCAGGAATCCACTTTACCTATGACAACGCTACCAAAAGGAGACTGAACTATGATGAACTAATTAATCACATAAACAACAATTACGAATCTGGAGGTGGAGAGATCTGACTATCATTGGAAGAATTCAACTTGTCAAGTCTTTTGTCATTCCAATATTTTTGTATCGAGCGAGCTTGATTTGTTTGGTCAAGGAATTTGTGAAAGACGTAAACAAAATAACTTTTGATTTTATTTGGAAAGGAAAAGATAAAGTGAAACGCTCTGCTCTGGTCAGGGATATTGAAGACGGGGGTCTAAAGGCCCCTCAATTAGAATCTATAATCGAAACACAAAGGGTTCTTTGTTGTGAAAAATTTGCAAGTGAACAGTTGAGTATCTGGAAAACTATTCTGCAGCACTATTTAATACCAGTTGGGGGAAAGCTAGTTTTGTGTTACAACTTTGATACAAAGAAATCCATGTTAAGGGAAATGAATATCTCGCCGTTAGATATCTTTAAATTGGAGTCTCTGATGGATGATCTCCCAGAGGAATGGCGCGAAACTTTAAAAAAGTCTTCTTACACGGTTGATCAACCTTTTAACATTCAAGATCAAATCAAACTACATTTAAATGGGCAAAGCGTTTTAATTGAAGCCGTTGCAATGAAGAAAATCTATAAGGAAATTCGAAACAAAATTACTACCTCTCCAACTGCTCAATTGAAATTTAACATGCAATTCAACAATGTTGAACTAGACTGGAAGGAGATATATAGCTTACCACATCGTTTCACCTTGCATACAAAGTTACGCGAATTTCAATATAAACTATTAAACAGGTGTCTTGTTACGAACTCCTTCCTATTTAAAATTGGTGCTATTCCATTTCTGGCGTGTTACTTTTCTGGGATAGATAACGAATCCCTTATTATGAAAAATTCTGGAAAGAGATTATAAAGTGGCTTGGTGAGCATGAAGTTAGAGTTGAACGGCTTACAAGAAAAGACATAGTATTCGGTATTTCACAATGTGAATCTGAGTTAGTTTTGAACCATATTTTGAATTGCGAAACATTACCTTGTAGGTGCAACAAAACCCTTCCAAGTATCAACATATTTAATGCTAAAGTAAAGATGATCTATAATATTGAAACAGTGATCGCCAAATCAATGAATAAATTGTCTGTTCACAGTATGAAATGAGGCAAATACATCCTTCAAGTACATTAGCTTTCCATGAGTATCTCCACCGCACCTGTCACATTATTATTATAAAATCTTTATAAAGGTAAACAATTTCTTAGATAAACGAGGTTTACGTGTGTGTGTCCGTGCGTGCGTGTGCCTGTGCGTATCAGTATACGTGCTTATACATGTACTTGTAAATTGTTGTAGAAATATTGTAGACATTTCTTTCAGATAAATAAAAATCAGTAAAATAAAAAAAAAGATGAATAAATATAAGCGAGAAATTTAGCAGCAGGTTTTTCATAGTTAACGTCAAACGGCAAACCTGAGGATATCATGTGACCACGGTGTTGCTGTTGGGTTTGCAGTTCGCAGTTCAAGTTTGAACGGCAGGAACGGCTTCTAGCGGTAAATGATTTACAACAAGGTTTCCTTGCCATTAAAAATTATACAGCCTCACGTTTAAAGGCAGGAAGTAGGTTTTCATACTTTGAACTCTAATCAATGAATAATTCCTGTACATAAGAAGAGAAAATTGAAGCATTTCGACTTGGCGAAAAAAGACATGGCAGCGAGAAACACTAAAAAGTCACTAAAAGTCACAAAATGTGTGCGAATTCCCTTTTTGAACCTAACAATCGAAAATATTCGGATTTATTCGAACAACTTAGATTCAGACGAAAATTTCGACTTTTCGTTTCCCTGAGGCGAATACTGGAGAGCAATCTCTCCTCTTCCTTTTTAGGATTTCACCTGCTTCTGTGGTTGAACTAAGTGCACAGCAAGAAACATGAATTCATGTACTTATTAATTCGCGCGGCGTCTTCCTCGGCGCCGCTGTTATTGTAACCGTTTACGAAGATACTGTACTGCAGGACTACGACGCTCGGCTATAATCAAAACTCTTTAACCTTTATTGTCGACACGACTCTGTCACAGCGACCTCCATACAACTTCCGTAACCTTAGGTCTGTAACTGCGATGCAACGACTGTAATAACCGTACAATAAGTCTTCAAAACCGAGGTAAATAAACTTCTTTAAAACGCCGAGGTTCGACCTTGTTCGTGACAGTAAACTTCTAGCACGAAAAGCAAATATGTGACTACTGTCCGAGCGAAAACTGGCGCCTAGTGCACAGGGTACCTATACTAAAAAACTAATGCGGTAGCATTAACATGGCTCCCCTAAAATGTTCATCATTTTAAACGAAACAGTTCTCTCTCTTAATGATTCAGCACTTTAACTCTGCAATGACCTTGATCGTCCTGATGTACAGCGAGGACCTTAGCCGTTGGCCACTTGTTTCTGCAAACACTGTTGTCCTTCAACAGAACAATACCACTTTCAGCGAAATTTCTTCTCTGCCGTGTCCACTTCTGCCTTGTCTGTAACCTTTGCAAGTACTCCTTGCTCCATCAGTTCCAGAACTCACTTGCAATATGCTGAACGCGTCTCCAGCGTCGTTTACAGTAGACATCTTCCCGTTGAAATCTTCCAGGAGGTGGCAGAATGAGCTTTGTCTTGCCGGTGAGAATTGTGTTAGGGGTTAGTGGTGGCGCTGACAGCGGATCACTCAAGGTCTCGACAGTGAGCGGGCGTCCGTTTACAACAGCTTCGACTTCACACAACAGAGTGCATAAAAACGACTCGTCGTCTAAGCAGTGGCCATGTTCCTTCATAAGTGCTGCCATGATGTTCCGTACAGACCGTATTTGCCTTTCCTATACTCCTCCAAAATTGCTTGCCGAAGCAGGGTTTCTGATCCAGTCGGTGCCCTGTTTGAGGAGTTGTCTCTTGATATTTTCGTCATCCATTTCTTGCAGAGCTCTTTTCAACTCATTTTCAGCCCCAATGAAGTTGGTGCCTTGGTCACTGGGGATTTCTCTTACAGGTCCTCTGCGGCTGATGAAGCGCCTCAGTGCTTGCAAGAATGAATCTGTTTCCATGGAGTGTGATACTTCAATGTGGATCGCACGACTGTTCATGCATGTAAATTATGCACCATATCTCTTATCTTCCTTCCTGCCCTGTTTAACATACCAAGGACCGAAATAGTCAATTCCACAGTATGAAAATGGTTGTCCTGGCTCGAGGCGCGAGTTTGGGAGATTAGCCATTTTCTGCTCTCCAACCGTACCACGAAGGTAACGACATCTGACACATCTTGCGATGAAGGATCTGACCGCTGCATTTCCGTTGATAACCCAGTAACCATTTGACCGTAACTGATTCAAAGTGAGACCCCTTCCGCTGTGGTTAGTTTTCTCATGGGCATGGCTGATGATCAATCTTGTGATGTGACCTGACTTTGGTAGAATGACAAGATTCTTGAGGTCATCTAACAGGTTAGCTTTCCTCATCCGTCCACCGACCCTAAGTACCATACTGGAATCCAAGAACGGATCAAGCGCGTTAAGGCTGCTATTCTTCTTCAAAACACCTTTCCTCTCCTTAACTGACTGACGACGAACACATGTATCCTTGGATTGGGTTTGGAGTTCCTTCAAAACGTTAACATCTTTCTCAAAGGCATCAGCTTGCACGAGCTTGATTATCTGCATTTCCGCTTCCTCTAGGTCTCTCACCACAAGGGATGCTGTGCTAGAACGTTCTTTATCTCCTTGATTCAGTCTGTTCTCCTGAAGGGTTTCATTTACTGGAGGTTTCTTGGCAGCCTTGGTGATCATTAACTTCAACTGCTGTTTGTATTTCATACAGAGCGCTATTGCAGTCTTCAACCTTTGTCAGCTAGAGAATCTTTCAAATCTGTTCAAGATGTTTTGTCTTCCTTCGATTACCATGGCATTGGCGGTGACCTTTCTGACATCTTGGGAACTGGGATCGACCTAGTCCTTGTACAATGCTTGTTGAGGCCAATGATCTTCTGTTTGCCACAAGAATTCTGGACCTTTAATCCACTGTGACGTCTGCACAAAGTTCTTAGCATTCAGCCCTCTTGAACCTTCGTCTGCTGGGTTGGATCTAGACTCTACGTGCCTCCATTGCGCGGGTGAAGTATGATCATGGATAAACTGCACTCTGTTTGCAACATAAACTTGGAATCTTCGAGACTCGTTACTGATGAAACCCAGGACAACCTTGCTGTCCGTCCAATAAAATTCTTGCAGTTCCTTATAATCCAACTCTTCCTTCAGCATGCTTGCAACTCTCACTGAAACAGCAGCTGCAGCGAGTTCAAGCCTTGGAATGCTCACTGCCTTCCTTGGTGCCACAAGCGGTTTACCCATTATGAGGGAACAATGTATCCTGTTGCTTTCATCGACAAGTCTGAGATAGGCGCATTGACTATATCCAACTTGTGATGCGTCAGACATACTGTGCAGCTGAGCTGTAACAATTCTTCCAAAACTGGGAGGTTTGAGGCTTCTTGGAATGTTAAGTTGCTGTAGAATTGGTAACTGACTTCTCCACCTTCCCACCTGGCGAGAACTTCTCCTTCTAGTGGCTCATCCCAGCCTTTGTCATCCCAGTAATGACAGATCTCTTGGAGTATCTGCTTTCCAATAAGCACAACTGGTGCAATAAGTCCAATCGGATCGAAAATTGAACTAATGGTTGCGCGTATTCCTCTACGGGTGCAGGGCTTATCCTTTAACTCTATCCTGAACTTAAAGGTGTCTGACTCAATGCACCATCGTACGCCTAGGGCCCTCTCGATTGGTAACTTGTCTTGACCTAAATCCAGATCCTTGACTTCCTTTGCTCTATCTTACTGACATCATCACCTTTCGACTGTTACTAACAAATTTCGTCAAGTTAAACCCTCCGTTCGCACACATCTTCTTAACATCTTGTATTAGTTTTATGGCTTCATCTTCGGTGGGAACTGATTTCAACACATCGTCAACGTAGAAATTCTTCTTCAGGGTTTCCGCGGCTCTCACACCATAGTCTTCTTCTCCGTCTTCAGCTGCGCGTCTCAAGGCAAAGTTCGAACAACCTGGAGATGAGCCCGCACCAAACAGATGGACCGTCATACAATATTCTTGAGGTTCCTGACTTACGTCTCCATTCGGCCACCACAAGAAGCGGAGGAAATCCTGATCCCTCTTCGTGACGTTGACTTGGAAAAACATCTTCTCTATATCTGCCACGAAGGCTATCTTCTCCTTCCTGAATCTCGTCAGCACCCCAACTAGCTTGCTTGTGAGGTCGGGCCCATGTAAAAGGTGGCCATTAAGGGACTCCCCTGATAACATGCTGAGCAATCAAATACCACGCGTATGTTATTTGGCCTTTGGGGATGGTAAATACCGTGGTGAGGTAGATACCACACCTTCCCGTCTTGGGTCGTTAGGTCCTTAGGTTCCACCTTTCGGGCATATCCCCTTTCAACTATTTCCGACATGAAGCTGGTATAATCAGTACGATACTTGGCATCGGCTTGGAGCCTCTTCTTCAGACTGTGAAGGCGCTGTACTGCTTGAGAGCGATTATTTGGAAGTTGGACATTCTCTTCCTTAAACGGCAATGGCATTTCGTAGTGCTTGTCAAGTCCATGAGAAATTCCATCTTCCACTGTCTTCAGAAACCGGCGATCCTCCTGCGATAATGCGATCCCGTTTTCTCTTTCCGAAAAATCCAACTCGAACATTCGTGCAACTGCTTGAGGCGTAAACTGCTCCTTGACCTATCTCTCAGTAAGAATGAGACCATTAGCATTTCCTTCCGTACTGTCCTTGATCTGAATTCTGTGGCAATGCACTGTTCGATTGTCCTTGTGGCTTACAGGGCCATTTATGTGCCACCCAAGCAGTGATCGTACGTCATAGGGATCGTTTTCCTTTCCACAAATAATATCTCTTGGTCGCACTGCACTGGGGCAGTTGAGTCCGATTAGGATCCCTATCTCAACATCTTCCATATAAGGTGGCAACTTCTCACTGACTCTCTGCAAGTGGGACCATCGTTGTAGTCTTTCGGGTCTCGGAATTTGATCACGATCAGCTGGAATTTGCTGTCAGACATAAGTCGTAGGCAGGAATATGCACGTATCAGGCTCTTGGAAATGGGAAGCCACCAAACCATCAACTGCCTTGGTATCAATTTCTTGTGTGCCATGCATCGTGGTGAGCACAAGTTTGGTGTCAATGCCTTCAATGCCAAGCCTTCGCAATGAATCTTCTTTAACAAATGTCCCGCCACTGGCGTTGTCAAGCAGAGCGTAGACACGCACCTTCGTATCGGGATTGTCCTTGTGGTACAGCCAAACGATACCCATATTTATCGGAGTATCAGCAGCCTCGGTAACATTGCAGATGGCAGAGTGGACATTAACAGCTTGACCTTCACTCTTGCTTTCGGCATTCTCCAAGTTGTTCTGTCCACCACTCTGGGTCCTCCGTTCTTCCCTTTTCCACTCGTAATCGTGTAGTGATGTTGGGTGTTTCTTGCTGCAGGTCTGGCAGGATTTCCTACTCTTGCAAACTTTGGCGATGTGGTCAGAACTGTAACACCCAAAGCATAAACCTTTCTCCTTGACAAAGTCTCTGCGTTCATTCAAGGGTTTCTTGAGGAACTCAGCACACTCATCAAGGTCGTGTTTTTTGGAACACAAGGTGCAGCTGGGGAGGCGTGAGTTTCCTGTTCTGCCATCAGTTTTCAGAAGAGTTGTCGCGAAGCTTGAACCTTTATCTCTCTTGGATCTTCGTTCTCCCAACCTGCGATACTTCTCAGCTGTATCCTTTGGTCTGATTTCTTGTTCTGAGTAGACTGGGTCTGTCGCCAGGTCAGCTTGCTCTTATACAAGGTCAGCTTGCTCTTATACAATTCTGCTGGCTCTTTCGGTCCATTTGCTTCGAAGATATCTTCGCTGCTTCTCCCATAGCTGACGCAGAACGTTGGCTGTGTTCAGATCATTCATGAATTCCATTCCGGTCATAGCATTCTTTGCTTGCTCAAGAAAACTCATGTAACCCTGTTCTGTCGTTTGGTTTGACAGCAGGCCAACTTGTTATTTTGGAGATGTAAGCACTTGCAATCTTGTAAGGGTCACCAAAATGCTTCTTCAGAAGACGTCTAGCCTCTCTGTAAGAATCTCCATTCTTTATTTGTATACAGCCCTGGATCAATTCCTTTGCCTTACCACTAGTGTACTGATCCAAGAAGTAAAGGCACTCAATAGAATTATCAACTTTAGATTCTATGAGAGTCTCAAAGGCTGCTATGAAGGCTGGATATGCCATAACATCTCCAGAAAACACAGGTGGCTTGTGGGTAGGTAGGAGACCTCGTACTTGTTGAGTGACAATCATTTCTGACAGCTCTACTTGTTTTCTCTGGACACTCAGAAAGTCTTGATATGCAACTGCATTTTCAACACAACTTGAATCCCTTCCAGATGCATCTGTAACTTTTTGCTTGTCTCCTCGGATTTGCATAATGGCAGTAGGTACCCCATACTCTTCCTCTGCAGTGCGAATGTTCCTTGAAACAAAAGGCTTCGCATCTGGGTTCATCGGAGGGGCTGTTTGAGTACTGCTACTTGTACTGGGCATAGCCTCAGACGTTAGCGTTGAAGTGGTACTCACAAGAGCTGAACCCTGCACTGTTGTAGGTGACACAGTACTAAGTGAAGCAATCTGAAATGTTGCCTGGTCACTAGTCGAAATGGGTGTCGATGTAAACTTAACCTTTGTGGTTCCCAAATAGCCATTCATGCCATCACCATCTTGATCTTCCTCATATTGCTGATAAATCTTTTCTTCTACTTTGGCTTCTGCAATGTGCTGTCGAAGCTCGAGCTCTTCTGCAGCCATCCTTAATACTTGTTTCTCCTTCAAGAATGAAGCCTTAACTTCTAACGCTGCAGCCTTAGCCTTTGCTTCAATTAATTTTGACTTGGTACATGATGATGAAGAATGGGAACGCCTTGAGTGAAAGGACGCCATAGAATTCGCTGAGCGTGAGTCACATTCATCGCCATGTAACTTTTTTGCCTCTCTCAGAAATTCAATAATTCTTTGTTTGAATCGAAATACGTCTTTGTCATGGGCATCATACCAGTCCAGGGCCAATTTGATATCATCATCATCATCATCCAAAGCCTTAGTATAGACATCATGAGCATTCTGCATCTCAACAAATAACTGATCTAACTGCATGACTTCCTATCGCACTTGATTTTCATTCTTAAAATCGGCCAACAAGGGCGAAATGATTCTCATCTGTTTATTTAGGTTAGTCAAAGCAGTTTTTCGATGGTTCTTTAACCTTTCAATCTCAAATTGCCTACCCTTGACTGTAGGAATCCTTTTCCTGGCATCATCTTGAACTGCCATGTTTTCGGCGCCTTCAAGCTCTTTAATGTCGTTCAGCGGTGATATCGCACATGGTGAACGTTCTGGTGACGTTTCGAAACGCAGCGACTCCAACGCTACGAGTTCCCTTTCAATTTTAAATTCGCCAACAATATCTTCCTTCTGTCGATCCTCCTCGAATGTAACATTCTTTCGCCGTAAATCGCCGTCCATAACTGACGTTTACCATTCGTAAGGTCGAACTGTAACCGTTTACGAAGATACTGTACTGCAGGACTACGACGCTCGGCTATAATCAAAACTCTTTAACCTTTATTGTCGACACGACTCTGTCAAAGCGACCTCCATACAACTTCTGTAACCTTAGGTCTGTAACTGCGATGCAACGACTGTAATAACCGTACAATAAGTCTTCAAAACAGAGGTAAATAAACTCTTTTAAGACGCCGAGGTTCGACCTTGTTCGTGACAGTAAACTTCTAGCTCGAAAAGCAAACATGTGACTACTGTCCGAGCGAAAACTGGCGCCTAGTGCACAGGGTACCTATATTCAAAAACTAATGCGGTAGCATTAACAGTTATGATTATCCAGGTTATTAATAAGTACATTGCGAGTCAAACACTTATCTTGTACAGGGATGTGATGCCAAGAACACACTAGAAAAAAATCACTAATGTTACCGGCCTTATGAATTTTCCTTTTGTGAAGTTCATTTACAGAAACGATCCAGTACAGTATTTCTCAAGCTGTATTCAATGAAGACTTACTCAGCACTGAGTTATGTCTATAACACTAACTTCCGCGGATAAACTACAGGTAATCACAACTTGCAAAAACAACAACAGAGTAAATTAAACTGAGAAAAATGAATAATATATAGATTTAGCCAGGCCTAAAAGCGGAGCTCCACGATTATTATTTTTTTTACTGGTATTGAGCAACTTCGCATGGCTTTCCTTGCGCCAATATTTTATGTTTCGAGCAGTCAACGGGAATTGATCGCGGTTCAAAAACCTCAAGACAAAAAAACATTAAACATTACAAGAAAACAATACAAAAAGTGTTTGACCGTTTAGCTACCTCTTTCAACATGGCATTTATTCTTAAATGGCTTTCCATGTTTGATAAAGATCAAACATTTTCATCCAACATTTCGCGTTACGAACAACTGTTTGATCGTTTAATTTAGCCAACCCAACCAACAAAACGAACACAGCCGGTAAAAAGCAACCAAATGAGCCACATAAAGCCTACATTTCAGCGATAATACGCAAAGAATCGTTCTGTGGACTCACTCTGTCTAGTGTTTGACTGTTTGGTCAAACATTGTTTGTGCGTTTAGCCACCCAACGTTATGTTTGACAACTAATGATGTTGGATGAAAATGTGTGATCGTTTAGCCGGGGCTTTAATTCTTAATTTTACGAAGACTCATTGCGATCACGTGTAATAAGATAAGGGCAAAAGTTTCTTAACGCTGTTGAGGCACCGATGTCGAAAAACAGTCAGCCAAGCAGAGCAAAATACTCGTTTCCTTGCAAAGAAAACAACGCACCAAAACAAACTAACAATTCAACTACTTCTTTGCGTCCAAAACGAGTACAGATGGTTGTTATTTATATCCAGTCGAGAGAAAAATACAAGTTTCATTCCTGAACAAAAGTAACAGCGATTAAACCAAATTTGAAGCTTCAATTTATTTAATTTACCTCACTGTCCTGTGTTGTAGAGGTTTCTTCCACTTGAAAATACGTAAGCTTCAGTAAAGTGAAAACAACCATCCTCAAAAATAGCAAATGGTTTGTCCAAAAAAGAGCCTCTTCCACAGAGTTTGAGCTACTCGTTCCTCCCATTAATGCCGGTGAACTGTTAAGTGACCTTTCTTGGTGAGATGCAAGATGCCGCGGCAAAGTGAAAGCCCTTGAAGCGTTGAATTATTTTGTTTTACAACCACACAATCGATCCAAGTTTGATGCTTTTCCTCAGAAAAATCTTTCGCTGTTCCCTTTATCACTTGAAAATTCGCCTTCCGGGGTATTTTTTAACAAGTTCTTCCTTTTGATGCCTTTTACGCGAATTAAAAGACAAACTTCGCTCGAAGAAGATGAAGTTGTTTTGATCAAAATGAAGAAACCATCTGAATGTCAAATTACGAGCCGCAGAAAGCGCGCGAAAAATTAAGCCTCGCTTTGGTTTGGGTGCCCCACACCTGACTTGAGCTTGCGATCCAATCGAAAGCAAGTACCTGGTCAGCGGTCAACTTAAAAAAACAGCTGACCTCGAAGAGGTCTTAACTTGAGGCCGCGATTTGGTCACGTGACACTGGTCAGCGGATACCTTGTTTTGACAGGTGTCAATTGGCTATAAGATGGATGTCCAGCATCAAAGACGTACTTGTAAACTAGCTGGTCAGCTGGGCCAGGTGGAGTATTGCCGCCATGTTGGATTATTATGATTATTATAGGGGTATTATTAATTATTGGGCAACGTCGTCGTCATCGTCGTCGTCGTCGTGCGCACGCGCCCACGAGCAATACCGCTAGCCATGATTACCATGAGAAAAGCAGTTGACGGGTTTCTATAGGTATGGTGCTCCACTTGGTGGCCCTCAGGGCCGCGGAGCTCCGCTATTAGGATGTTATTAATTATTGGGCAACTCCGTCGTGGTGGTCGTCGTGCGGTGACGCCAACGAGCAATACCGCTAGCCATAATTACCATGAGAAAAGCAGTTGACGGGTTTCTGTAGGTATGGTGCTCCGCTATAAACTATACGAGAAAAAGAAATAGAATTTGCCATCTCTCCTATTTCACGTTTTGTTGTCCTACGTTTCAGGGTGTCAGTTTAGCGCAGATATACGTCTTGCCTGATGTGAGCAAACGAAATTAAACGCTGAGTCGTAAGCTGAAATTCCTTTCGAAACAATTTGCTGCGAAAGGTCATTTTACAGGAAATTTTTTGTCATATAGCAACAATATTTTGACAGGCAGGTTTTCTCTAACCTGAAAACCTTATTTTCGTATATTAAAATTCAACTTTTTATCAGCGATTATAATACTTTATGCGCACTATCAAATCGAAAATATCTACTTAAGGATCCATTGTCAAGGAAGTCAGTTTGCATGACATCTACTGGAAGATCCTAGAGGGATGGTCTTGGCGGGGGAGGGTGGAGGGGAGGCGGGTTGGACTCCCTGTCTTAAACTAATCAATGGGGTACACTTACTGAAGCATCTTAGTATAAATCTACGTATAGCGTATCACTAATGCCGATCTCTTATTGGCAACGCTACTCGTTATCTATTAGATATGGCGTAAGGGTTGTCAGCAAAATAGCTGCCGCTGCTTCGCGTTTTCGCGTGTCTGCGGGAAGGATTTAGATAATTCACTTGTTTAGTTTTGAGCGACTAGTAGATCTATACTAAGACAATTAGATTATCTGCTCCCTGTACCATTGCGTCATGGCTGCTTCGGGTATCACGTGATAGAAATATGGAATTCATACTCTAACTGTTAACTAGAACTAGTTCATCATCATATTGACAAGTGTGTTTAAAACTTTCCAGGACTGGACGATAATTCCTAGTGACCAGGACATCAAGTCAGATAGAGACTGGACTCGCTCTCCGACTTTTATCTTGAACGTCATAGCCCGTCACTGAATAAAATAAACATCAGACAAAGATTGCCGAACAGAAGGAATTAGGTTTCACTTGCACTGAAGCATGGATGCAGAGAGCGGTGAAGATCTTTCTCCACGAGGTCTGGGTGCAGTGTGGTTTGCTCTTTTTATCACTGAATTTACTCTGATGTTCATAATGAACGCCCTCACCCTAACTGCCTTTGCAAGAAATCGACACTTGCGCAAGCGCAGTACCTACCTGATGATAAACCTGACCGTGGCTGATTTCCTGGTCGGAGCAGTGTCAGGACCGATGCACATTTACCACATAGTGACATTTGACGCTGGAAGTGGTATCAGCTGGCAAAAATTTATTGTTTTAACCTTCGATAACCTATTTACAGCGTCTTCCATGGCGAATCTTTCGTTGATTTCTTTAGAGCGTCTACATGCTACCATTTACCCTTTTAAACATCGTTTAATTCGGAAGTCGGTTTACTTTAAAATCGTCGTTTCCATTTGGATATTTAGTCTAATTCCAGCATTTGCAGAATCTTTTCTCTTTCTGGAAATGCCGTTTGCTAGCAAGTACCTATGGGGTTCATTTATTTCCCTCAGCATTCTGATACAAACAATATCATACGTTAGCATTCTCGTAAAAGTAAGAAGAAGCACCCGTACCCAGCAGTTTGGTTTAATTGCCTCAGAGAGAAAATTGTCAGTAACTTTGTTGATAACTACTTTTGCTTCGACAATGGGTATTCTACCCTGCGTTTTTTATGGTGTCTTTCATGAGGAATTGTTTAGCAAGTTGCCCATATCGACAAGGTTCTTTGTTGCTCATTCGGTCGATGCCTTATTTTTCGCCAGTTCCTTAGTTAATCCATTGATTTATGCCATAAGAATGCAATCGTTTAGGAAAGCATTGTGTAGTCTACTAACTTGTAGGAGGACTGCAGAATCAACACAAGACCAAATAACTGAATTGGATGCAATGTAAGGTATTTTAACATGAAAATTGCAAGTAGTGATTTGAGATCCGAATGTGGCTAACGCAGCTTGAGCTCTGTCTTACACTAATATTTGTCAATAGGTGCAGTTACATTACTAGAGACCTATTGCCCATGAGAAAACTTAGGGTAATGGCTTGGGTTGGGTTTACTCTGATTTTTGAAAGACTCCCTGTTTGTGGTTACAAGCAGATAAACTAACCCAAGGGAAAGTAACAAAGCACGTGGTTTTCCAGCGTCTGGCAGTCGCTGTGATTGGTTGCGCCGCTTTGGGGTCTCGATAATGATTATACTTTCATCTGGAACTGTCATGGGCAATCCTTTTGCTCTTTTTGACGTATCTATCGAAATCATTCGGAGACAATTTGATATTGGGAAGATCGGTTGCACATAAAAAAATTACTTCCCCGTGGAAAAAGCCATTTACCCATGGGCAAAAGGGCCAGTATAACCGCACATAATGTGACGAAGATACGAAGATACGGTTTTAGACTGTGGGCCTTCTTCAGTGCTATGGAAAACACCATGCAGTCATCACCAACCTATTTTAGCGAGAGGCGAGTACTTGAAACGGTCATTCATAATTTTAACAATATCTGCCCGCGTTATCTTTGAATTTTAAGTACCTCTTTTGTTTAAGGAAGCGCTGTAACCAATTTGTTCTCTTAGAGAAAGAAAGGTCATACTACATGTATATTAAGTAACTAAACGTGCGCTTGTAAATAAGTCATCATTTCTTAAGTCAGAGTAAACTCACTCCAATAAACGTTTTAATAGTACGTAACTGTGCTTTCCGGCATACGGGTTCGACCTTCGTATAGATCCCATACTCGTTTACCGAAGAAGTTGTGACAAGCTTAATTTCTGCAAGATTGAGTCGCTAATAAGGTTATCTAACCCCCTTATGCTGTCGCAAGTAGCAGAGTTCCATTTAGTTTCTCCGTTGAGTGAAGCAAATTGTGTAAGTGTCATTTTTTAGCCATTTGCCACCTCAGAAGCCCCATGCACTGAATCCTAAAGCTGCGTTGGTTGTTAGAGGCAATCCTCTGAAAGAAAAACATAGGTGAAAATAACTTTCACATAAAGTGGGCTGCCGAACGTGTTTGACCGAGCCATGGGCGATTCAATAGTTAGATTGTGTTTCTAGCCGTTCTGTGTGTGGATTCCCGGACCTCACAGGGCAATGTTGGCGAGTTTTGACTTCTAAATATTGCAATCGGTGCAATATTTATTTTTTCAGGGGGGACTGAGTGCCTCGATACTTATAAAAGATGTCTGAAATGGAAAATGACAGGCTTACATGTCGCCGTTATAAAAGAATTGCCCAGAATTGCATTGGGTCACAGGCGAAAATCACAGACCACTGAGTGTAAGTAAAATCAAATAACATTATCCGCGTCGCGCTAAAGAAGTGAGGAGGAAAATGGGTACGGAATTTAAGAAGTAGAGTCGAGTTTTGCTGCCAACGAAGACTTTCAGCTTCAAAATACTTTTTATGTCCGTAAAACTTAAAGGCAAAGTTGCGTATTCATCGGCGTTATGAAAGTGTGTTCGTAGCCAACATTTTTGCTTTTGCAGCAAAATATACGGTCATTTCAATGAAAATTCTGAGTTTTTGTCAGTTTATGGAGTGATAAAATCTACATAAATGAGCACTGGTTCATTCCAACGATAGGACGGAGTTTGGGAAAGTTGCAGCTTTTCAAAGCACTAACTGTGTTTATGACCAATATATTGACCTCGTGTAAGAAATGTTTTAAGGAGATTTAAGAAGTCCAATGAGAGCGATTAGGTTCAATCATGTTCTATTTAAAGTTGGTTTGAATGGTCGACTTTGGATTCACAGTAGCCTGCTTTACAAGCGCTTAAAAGGGAAAGGGTAGTGAGAAAACGGGTGCACGCGTGGACGCTTTTCCCCTTCCCCTTTCTAGCGCCTGCCACGCAGGGTAGTATAGATTCACGGTGATATTTAAGTTGTTCGTTTGGGTTCGATTAGTTCGGAAATCGGACACACTCTAACTCTCGTACAAATGTTTTGTACGATTGTGTTCAATTATAGAACTAATCGAACCTAATTGTTCAATAAATTCGGTTAATGACCACAGTCGAACAGTAACGTCGGGGGTTAGAGGGAAAAGATTCGAGATCTGAATGGCGGAAAGTGGCATTATGAAACGAAATAAACCCCGCGAACACAGTCTTCTCCTAAATAAGAAGCTGAAACTTCCTTTGTAACAAAGGAAAATGTTTTGTCAAGTTGTAGGAATGTTGAGTCGAAAGTCCGTCTAGTAGCCTTGACGGCCGGGTATGTACGTATTCATGGAGCGCGGTTTGAAATGCGCAAGTGTTCTTTACGTTTGTTTAGGTATGTTGTTGAAATGAGTATGAATGGCTTTTTGGCCAATTTGCAACCAGTAAACTAAACAAGTTTTACTCCAAGTTTTACATGTAAAGTGCGAATCATAAGCGAGCGACATTCGTGTTCTGACTCCCCATCCCTGCGTGGCTACTCGCGTCGTGCCAAATGTAGCTCTTACCCTACCCTTAGGGAAATTTTGTCATTACTTCGCTTCCGCTCTTGGAGCAATTGGGAATTATAAATTTAGCATACTATTGTTTTCACCACTCAAAGGATTATTTCAAAATGACCTTTTATGGTCTTTTCAGCACTTGTTAACAATGCCTGTTGTTCACAAATTTTCCCCGCATTTCTTAATACGGATAACCCTTCCTGCTTCAAGCTTAGGTGGACGTGGTGGTAGAAGAAAGCGTTGTTCCCTTTCCTCTTCCACTCTATCCAGATCATCTATCGTCTCCTCCAAATTTACCGATCATCATGAATGTGACAAAAAAGAAAGCAAACAAACAAAACCCTTTCATTCGCCAAACTGTTCCCCCTCGCCAGTCCTTCAAGCTTCCTCTACGGCACGCTGTCTTGTTTTCCCTTTGTAGAGGGCGAACTAAACTCCAGAACACAACATTTTTCCCAGGAAGACCTACAGATTAATAATGCGAATTATATCCATTAGACAAAAAAAAAGGCATTCTGATCCACATACTCTCCAAGTACTCAATTTATTTATTGACAAATTTCCACGCCTTGCCCTCCGCCTACCAAAAAAAAAAAAAAAAAAAAACAATTGGCGCCGGGGACGCTGATGACAGGGACGACAATGGTGCTCGCGAGAATATTAATGTGTTATGTTCTAAACTTCAATTGGTCAATCATCTAAAGGTTGATACATTTCCATTTTCATTTGATGGTGTGATACATGTGATACTTGAGAACCTTCCAAATTTCTTCACATACTCTCAAACTGTTACTACCATAGCCTACTATACACGCTCAGTTAGCACCAAATTAGGGGGTGGGGGGATTTTTCTGGTATGGTTGGATAATAATTACTCAATGAAAAAAAAGAGCAAAGAAAAAAACAAAACAAAAACAAAACAAAGAAAAAACGTCTGAGTAAATTCTTGGTTTCATACCAACACATCTTGAGGTACATAACATTTTCCACGCCCTTAACGTCCTTCCTGAACTAAACCTACGGCCGATACACTAACGCTTTGCTATAGGCCCATTTTAGGTTACGGCACCATGACAATGGTTCATGGTTCATCTATTTCACACTATTTACATAAATTAACATAGAAAGAAAAGTATAGTCACAACGGATGATTACAAGATAAAATAATTACAGTATGGGTTATAAAATGTCTGTGTTGGTCCATGTGTGTACTGCCAAGCACCCTGTGCATATCAACACAAGTAATTTCAGCAAAGAAATCAGAATCAATCCCTGAAAGACAACCGTTAACTTGGCCACCTTTGTCCAGGCATTACCCGGTGGTTAGTGATGTGCACGAAAGACGTAAGAAGATAAACGGTAGCGAACGAATGTTCTCGAATATGACTCCGAAAGTGGAATGATAGATCAAAAGAATGCGAGCAGATTTTGAATTATAATGGAGTCATGCGGGTAGGCGGGCATGATAAGATGATAACTCCCGAATTCAAAAACAAAATAAACTTGGTATAACATGCATTAAGTGAATGTTTTAGACAAAGGTAGCTGGAGTATTAGCTAACTTTTTAAATATCCTAAAATATACATGTATAACGCCAGCGAAATTGATAAATAAACCAGGAAATAATTATAGCACAGCACTATACGCAAAATAGAGGAAAAAACCATTACAACGTTACCTCCGCAATTTTTTACTTGTGGGTTAGTGCCATTCGATACAGGACTTCAGGTGCCCACACAATTATAATACTCCAACTACCCAAAACACACTTCAAGGCAACTTAATGATTATTCCGTAGCTAATCGGCTACGGCCTGCCCAATAACTTTTTGTTTAGTGAGTTGCAATGACCAGGAAGCCTATGGAAAGGCCTCACTGCTGGGGTTTTAAGGGCATCACGGAACGCAAAAGAGAAGAAAATTATTCGGTTACTAAGCAATGTTTATCACCTTGCCTTTCTCTTAGCTTGTGTAACACCCCAAAGCCTTTTCACAGCATCATCCATGTCAAACAAGACTGTGTGATCTCTCTTTAATTAGCGACAATGTAACTTGCGAATGCCAATGACCTGTTCTGATATAGCTCAAATTTAGCACAACTTTCAAGACGAATTTTACAACACTTGACTGACTCACCCTGTACCCCAATATTCAACACAGTCAGTTATATTACGTCTTGTTAATACAACGAACGAGAGTTTGAATCAACGAGTGCGAATTAGAATGCACTCCGGGCGCATTGTAGTTCGAAATTTCCCGCATTAAAATCGCGGGTCCACATGCAATGTACCGCAGAGCATTTCTATTCTGGCTGTGTTTCCATTCTGGTTTATAAATATATGCTTCATTGTGGGAGTGCAAGACAAAAAAAGGAAACTACGAGTAAATTTTCCGTATCCGTTCCGTACGCTACGTCAAGCCTACGTCTGAATATAGCGAGTCTATGAACAATTATGTAAAATAATGGTATTTATGTCTTTTGTTGGCTCGATTCAAACTCAAAATGCTGACGAAAAGACTCCGTTTCTCGACTGCACTGTTTTTTCTTGTTTAATTACAAAGTTGGTTTTACTTATTAGTTCTTGCAAGCTTCGTTTGCAAGTTGAGCTTCAGTTGGGCTTTGTCGGAAGTAGTCACCGGTATTCGGTCAGGTGAACCATCGATCCCTTAAAACTGGGAAACTTTAATTAAAAGATCTGATCAAACACGTTGTGGTCTTAGTATAAGTGCATGACAGTCTCATGACACACTCGCAAGAAATGAGCAAAATATATTTTTCAGGTAGGAACGACAAAACAGCTTTTACTCTTTTTAACAATATTTTATTGCCTTCAAGAGAAAACAGTCTTTAGAATTCATCACAATGCAATGATACTAAGGACATAAATCAATCAATCAATCAATCAATCAATCAATCAATCAATCAATCAACACACAGATGATACCACTGTCCTCCTCGACGACACTGATTCCGTTAATGCACTTTTCAAATTATTAGCTTTTTTAAAAAGATATCTGGTTTGAAAATCAACTATTCCAAAACGGAAGCGATGTGGATCGGTGCCTCGAGACATATTAAGTCAAAACTGGACAGCTATTACGGAAAGTGTCTCAATATCCGATTTAAGTTAAACAAGAAAGAACATAGCGGAAAATCTGTACTAATGATTCGGGAAACAACTACAACAAAACTGTGGTGGGGGAAACTTTGACACTATAAACCTGTTAGCTTGGGGTTTGGAAAAGGAATACGAGTACTATGGATGCTGAGACTTTCTGTACCGTGCAAGGTTGTAAATGTTTGCAACACTAAGAAGAACTGCATGTACACATCAGTATACGATGACCGGTGTTGACAAGCAACGCAAGATTAATCTGAATAATATTTTAAGGAACGGTACAGTCGAATTACAATGTTGTGCACAAATATTTCAATAATGTTAAAATGTAGCTTCCATCTGCAACGCTCTCAAAATGAAAAAGGAGCTCTTCTATGCAAACAGTGAGCAGTGACCGAATATTCAAAGGTCATAGCATCAAAAATGTTTAGCTACGCAAGCAGATCTAGATTATAAAGTTAGTTCTGTGAATGATATATGAAATAAATCATACATGAACTGCAGAAATGAAATCAATTGAAGAAAACCCCGTTGAAGTCCTGAATTTTTTTTCAGGCTTCTTTTCGCAATGGCATAAATTGCGATCACAACTGCGAGGATCATTCTTCATTTGAAAGTTAGTTCTGTTCATTTCGTATTAAATTCGGTTTCAATTTACGCGAGCAAAAAATATCCAATTTTTCATGCCTGAAATAAGAATACTACAAGCTTGTGGTTTGGCCTTCATTATACTTCTTGAGCCATGTACAGAGAACAACCAAAAACTCGTCTTCCTCTCGCTTACAGTCATTCTGTATGTTTTTTGTGCGTCGAGAAAGAACCTTGAGTCTCTTGTTCAGTTTTGCAAGTCTTTCTTCGCTACAATGCGTAATACTTTCCGAATTCAAACAAAAGGGTTCCGCGTCAGATCTACACATGTTAGTAAACGTTGATTCATCGCAATAAAGCTTGTAATCATTTCCCTTTTGGCCTTTTTTGAAAAATTCCATAAAATATTCCCCAATAAACCGTGCCATTTCTAGTTCCTCTGCACAGTCTTCTGCCTGTGTCTTGGCATCGTTATAGGACTCGTTTAGAACTGACACTAACATATTTATAAGTACTATAGTCATCGTTACATTGTAAACGAAAGCAAACGAAGGACCAAGAAACGGGTTTTCTCTTCGCAGGTCATCTAGTGGGACGGCCTTACCTAAAAGGAATTGAAACTGAGAAATCACTGCTTTCGTGTAGCTGGAGTATTCAAGAACTGTATGCCCAAACAGATGCTGTCCTGATACGAGAAAGGCGTGAAATATCAAAAGAAAGAAAACAATATATGAGAGCTGATAGCCAATTGACTGACGAAAAGATGAAAACAAATAAATTACATATGGGTTGAAACGAATTAGGTTTAAAAGCTTGAGGTTAACCATAAAAATTGCCAAAGAGATAACCACATTTTCCAAGTCAAACCAGTCCATGGCTTTGTGGAAATGTGCAATGTCATACGGATTGGCTTGAATAGCTTTCACGCTCTTTAAGATGCTCTTTGCTCTGATCATGTAGAATGTTATCGACAAAACTGAGAATACGACCATGAAGAAATCAACCAGATTCCAAACTGACTTGAAAAATTGAAGACGTTGACTGTAGAGGTGGGCCAACATTATGATCAAGTAATAAAGGACCATAGCCATGAACAGAAATTGGCAGATGAGGTAAAACATCAGCGCTCCTGAATCTGTACTGTACAGTTCAAGTGTGTGTACTTTTCGTGTCGTGAAGGCAGCCCCTGAGGCCAGGACCTCGTAGAAGTAGGTCGCAATGCTGAGAAGATTCGTATTCGCGTTGAATACCGCGAACTCTAATATCAAGGCTCGTGTTTGTCGATCAACCCATCCATAACCAAACGTTTCATCTAGCACATTAGCGGCAGTTCCTTGGTCATAACCCGTAACGGCCACATAGCCACCACCTTCATACGAATTAAACAGGCCTGTAATCGGGTCATTATCAAGTACTTTGGCAGTTTGGTAGCGCCAGGGCTTGGGGCAAAGTCTAAGAGCTCTCGGCCATGACGTATTGAAAGGAAGTCGTTTCCAGCCTGGAAGACTCAGTGGCGTTGTATCCTCAATTTCACTAGCATAGTCGTGATAACAGTCCGATATAAAACTTGGCAAGGAGTCACAAGGACCTCAAAATTTAAGACAGAACAAATAGATTTAATGAATATAATACACCACAAAAAGTTCTATCTTGAGAAGGCTGATTTCACGTGCAAACAGTAGTGTTTTTAAGCCTATTTTAAAGGTTTGAACCACTTTGAGACGCAATGACTGCTAAATGCTTAGTAACTAATAAGCAGTAGGTCTAGTCCGGGTTCGGTTTTGAATACTAGTAGAAGCCACGCTGTTATTGGCTGTTAATATTCTTGGCCGTATTTCTTATTGGCCTTTTAGACCAACACAAATAAATATGCTTAATCGCCTAAATGCTGGTATTGCAATCAGCAATTAAATTTTGTATGCCATTTCTCAACTTCAACTTTGTTCCGATTGCACCCTCGTTCACTATTTTCTACGATTTTGAGAGCTGATACTTCTTGAATCTGCCAAAAATATTACTAGTTATTATTAGGGGAATTTCCATCAACTGGTTAGATATACATCAAACCAACAATTCAACCCCAACGCCCCGTGAATAGTTTAAAGTTTTTTTTTATATTTTTCATAAAGAGCCATCCACTGTGGTTAGTGCGTTGTCCTTACGTACAATATATAATTATAAATGAAAGAAGCAAATGAAAAAAAAAAAAAAAAAAAAAAAAATATATATATATATATATATATATATATATATCTTGCACTTACTCTTTTTGATTCTCAATTGTCTCATCCAAGGCATGCCTATCAAAATAGACATCTTATTCTCAACATACACGCCATCTTTCTCATCACGTCCATTGTACCATGGCTGGTTGTAAATATTAGGTAGAAACATCTGCCTCATCCACCCCAAGAGTCTCCGCCTTTCAGTAACCTGGTAAATAAGATTTCGGAGGGAGCGTCAGGTAGACTACTGAACTTCGGTCTATTGTAAACCGCAGAAGTGATAAAATATCCAGGTGGCGAACTATAAGTTTTACTCTTTACTATTACATTCAGAATTGTAATGAATGCTGACAAATCTCTACCACATCGCCCTATTTTGACGTGTGATGTTTCTCGACACATATTCAAATCAGTCAACTGGTAAGAGCAGTTACATTAGGCAGTAGGTGGGCTACTGACTTTTAAATAAGTTATGCAACCACTGTTAGTCTAGGCCGTTGGTCTAAGACGGTTTACATGAGGTGAACATATACTGTAGGAAGACCAGGAAGTAAAAATCTGGTTGATATTAAAACAAAATAAATCCATTATGGATTGAATTTGGTAAAGACAATATATAGGAAGATCATTCCAGTTAAGTGCGCAATTATAATAACCGAAAAGCAGAGTCCAACGACCTCTGCGTCCACGGTGCATTTGTTCGTACTAATTGATAGATATCAAACCTTACTGAGAGCTGTCAATTTTGTGGGAGGAGCTGGTCATAAGAACGAACATATTTCAAGATGTTGGTCTAAACACTTTCAAACGAGTTAGATATGTTTCATATTTCAGTGAGACACATAATTGATATATTACGTATATACTTCAGGTGAAAATATTTGTGTATGGTGAGACCTACACATGGTCATTGAATTCACAAGATCATTAAATGTTTAATTCTCGATGTATTTCTCGGTTGAAGGTAAAAGTGCGCCCAATTCAGAAGTCCTAAATTCAGCTGTAGGTAAACTGTCATCTAGGTTTTCGTTAATTACCTCAAAACAGTTTGCCCACAAATAATAATAATAATAATAATAATAATAACAATAATAATAATAATAAAATAAAGATAATATGTTCTTACCGTTTCAAACTTTGGAAAAGGATTAAGCAATGTTGAAGTCATCATGTACCGATAACTGTTTTTGTTCCCATAACAAACGATCGAAAGGAGAAAAGCAAATATCAGATGAAGAATAATGTCCTTCATAATGCCTGCCAACTTGATTTCTTTTTTAGTTCTTTTTCGAATTACCTCCAATTTTGATCGCTTAAAGCGTTCCTTAGGATTATCAGAAAGAAAATCAATCTCGTCTTCAAACATATCTCTTCTATCTCGTTCTTCTTTAGAATCGCTGTTGCCTCTGGTCCTTGTCAAAAACAACGAAACCAAAACAACAGCCAGCATAACCTTTGTTGGTTGTACAACGAAAATGTCCTGAGCATTTGATATCAAAATAGAGGAAAGCCACTGCTCAGAAACTTCTTTGCCCCACGTTAAGCTGTAAAACAGGGTGAACGTAGCTGCAGTTAGTGTCGTCACGAAACAAAGAAGCCAAGCAAAATATACACAAAAATGAGGTAGCATGCATCCAGCGTCTCTAACTTGGTCAAGCAGCTGTTGGGTGTGGTCAACTTCTTTATATCTGTCTGCTCTTTTGCTTTTTGGTTTGCTTGACTTAAATAGGAAAACAACTAGAATGTTTATAGGTGCAATTATCATCCCACTTTGAACTCCAATGACTATCTGTCTCCAAGAAAACTTGAATGGTCCAACTTGAATGACTCCTTCCGATTCACCACCAATGTTATAAAACATTGCATTGGCAATCATGGCGCTGAACAGAACTGACAGACAACATGAAGCTCTTTGTACACGCGTGAATGTGCTGCTACACGCTTTCCCGAAAACGGACATCCAAAGGTGACTGTCAGCAAGCTTTCTTCCAAACTGTGAACAGACTTGACTGGAAAATGAAATAACAGTGTTACGATCTACAGTAACTTCAATCTCTCCATCATCCCTTTCTACTGCAAGCCATCGATTTACTGGGAAGACCCATTGTTCCTCTGATTGCCTGTCTCTGATTGTTACTGTCTCTATGAACCAAGAAGGACTCTCTCCAGAATTGTCATGCTCTATTGTTATCTCAGTTATTGGTCCAAGCGATGCGTCGGTAATCAGGCCAAACCCATCAATACTTCCCCTCGCAAACCTTGAACTTACATCTCCTTTGGTTTGAAGTGAAATTTGGTTGAGTTCACTCATTTCACCTTTAATACTGATATTTACGTTGGCTGTAGTTCCCGAGTTTTTCCAGACACCAGTGGCAATGACCATATCATAGCAATATTCTCCATCGTCGACAATAGTCAGTTGCTTTGTAGGACATATCTATAATAAACAAATTTAAAAATCTAAAAGATTTATTCTTTTACAGAGTATTGATTTACACTTGCACTAGAAAGGCCCGGGGGAGCACTGTTTGGCTGTTCGCAGGCCGGCTTATACTAATATCACAGGGTGAAGGTATTCAATCCCTGTCAAAAAGGCAAAAGCATTTGTTATAAGAACATGAGAAATGGACGAGTCAGCACTGATTGTAATTTTTTGGTATCGTATTAAGCCATATTAAGCAAGTATATGGCCCGAGTTGAGATTCTGTTAATTTTAATAGAAAAGCAATATTCAGTGGCATCATGCTCTTAGAGACGTTATTGAGCTTTATTTGTACAGACGATCTCTCTTGGAGCAGGGTGAGAGCACTTGCCCTCCACAAATGTCAGTCCCGGTAACTCGATCTGCTCCGAGAGGTTTTTTTCCGGGTACTCCGGTTTTCTCCTTTCCCCAAAAGCCAAACTTTGATTTAATTTGATTTGATTTGAGATTGTAATTAGTAGGCGAAGAGCCACCTTGTGGAAGTACTACTAATAAATCGATATTATAATAATTATTATTGTATTATTATAGTATGTGCGAGCTCTTTCCACACTTGCAGAGAAATCACTGCAGAGAAAACTCAATATGCCTCCATAGGCTGCAGTTCTAGTCCTGGGAATGGACAAAATAGACAAACAAACAAACAAACAAACAGACCAAAGTATAGATTTTGAGGGAGATAACAGATTTATTAAACGGAGTTACTGACGGAAAGGCAGTGCATTTTCTTTGAACCAGACCCAACGCCGTTGGTTTTCGTAATTCGTTCGGCTGTATTTTGCACTCGTTGAAGTTTCTGCATTTCCTTGGAAGATCTTGCATAAGGTAAACTATGACGTCATAACCCAGAAATGAAGAGGGAGGGAAATGTCTCATTATCAAAACATGATTAAGAGATCGCAAAAAAATACGACATACGTTGTTTACGCACGCGTTGAAGGCGAGATGTTAATCGAGTGTAACGCCAACATCCTTAAGGTTGTTGGGGTTAACGCTGGACGAATACAACGGGTTTTCTTAGGTTTGATTGGAGCAAATGTGAAGCAGATTTGGGGCTCTAAATTTGAATTAAATTTCCGCTGGTGGTAAACACGATCTAAAAAACAAATATTTTCCCTGGGTCAAAATACCCTCAAATGTAAATCAAATATGATATTTGCCCTAAATGTACCTTGCTTATGGTAAAAATGTACCTTTGATGTCTACTTGCGTGTTCTTTTGTTAACCTGCGGTGTGCAAGGCTCAGGGAAATGACTAAACCTTAGGATAAATAGAGTAAGAACAAGGAAAGTATACAATTACAATATATACTATACTGACCCTGTCTTCATCTCTTTTGTCCGCTTTTCTAACTAAGACTATCAGAAGAAAGTAAAGAAGGAAAAATACAACTATGGTGACGAGTACTGCAATGTTGCCACTTTCACTAAGGTTTCCAAACTCAGCAAAAACTTTGTCAAAGTCTATGGGGTTGGAGCCTGGATGAAGTTTCCACCAAAGGAAGTCAAGTGATTGCAGCGGCAGACAAGGTGAGTTACGTTTGACCTGGAGTCGACCTAAAGGAAAAGAAAGATTGTCAACATGTTTTATGAATCTCTTCCCTTGAGAAGTTGCACCACATGCATTATGCACTAGAAACAAAAATTTTGAAAAAGAGGAAAATACAATCATTATTTCTTCAAGGGTAAAAGCGAATCAAAACTTGAACAATTCTATCAGTGGCTACCTTTATCGCGAAAATACTATGGTCGTATTGCCGCGACATATGATCCCTGCATGCATCAGAAACTAGTTGATATTATTTTTAAAGGAAAGAATGGTAAAATCCGCATATAAACTGAATTCCAGATTCCACGGAAGTTTTAAAATAAAGAAACTGAAATTACTGCCCCTAACCCCTGCCACCCGTTCCAATTATAGAGCGTCGCGACGATTACCTTGCAACCATCTGAGGTCCACTTGCTCTTGTTTTGAGACCAATACATACAAGCTGACTGTGTAATAGCCAAAGTATAGTTGAGGTCTGTAGATTGCTCGTACTGTGGAAGAATTGTTTTAAGGACCCCTTTGGGTGGCGGATCCTTGAAACCAACACATGCTCGTCTTTGCGACCGTGACCGAAACATGATCTTCTTTTCCTCGAATGTTCCGTGGAATTTGTAGCTCCAAAATATAAAAGCCCGACAAAAAGAAGACCTGGCTTTGGTGGTACGACTACAGTAGAATTTTCCAGGCGACATTTAGTCCCATTATATTTCGCTTTCTTTTGATTTTCACAAGTTTCATTTGAATTAAACGTAATTGTAACATTATAATCAAAATTCTCAATTGTTGGCCTCGATCCAAATTTAACCAACATTTCCAGTGCAACTCCCTTTTTATTTACACCAATTTTAATGGTAGCGGGAACATCCGCAAGCTCTGCATTGTAACTACGGAATGACAATTTGTGTGGCTTCAAAAAGGAATGATGCGGAACATCGCTGGCGTTCGTATTATTAGAAGACCCACTGTGAATTGGAATAACCAAAATAATATCTTCATTGAGGTTGGATACTTTAATCTTCCTAGAATTTCCGTTTTGAAGTTCTAAACTAGTGACGCTTGATTGGATCACCCTGCTGCTGTTGTCCCAGGTGAAAGGATTGAAACTGACAGCTGTCATCTAAGGAAAAAAGAAAACATAGCGAAAGTTTTCATCGCTCGTTTTGCCTTGGTAACTGTGATTCATGAGTATTACCTGCTCACCTTGCCCAACTCATTACCCAGTGACTGTTTCTTAACCAAGGCAAAGTAAATAAAGGTGATTCATTGTTAACCATCGCTCAGTTGGCAAGACCTCCAGCCGTGTTGTAGCCGTGTTCCCCCGTGTTGTAGTTGTGCCTTTACTTACATTTAAGGTTGGTTGAAGTTTGTCAGGTCGATGGGCCTGCCACCCGTCCCCACGGAAGCCTCACGGTTACATTAACCAATATTGTAGCTCGCGAGGTCATATCTTTAAACCAAGAATCGAACTCTTTTCGAAAAAGGAATTTACACATACGATATAAATTGGCTGTTATCAAGCAAATTATTTATAACCTGAGTTTTGGAAGGTGCACCTATAGGGAAAGAAATACAAAACAGGCTACGTACATGATATCTAACGCGCGTGCTGAAATACAGCTAATTTTGCCCGATTTCAAGAACGCACCATACAAAGTCGTTCTTTTGTGCGAAGCGTCTAAAATAAAATACCAAGGCAACGAAAGTGGCTTTTTTCTCGATGGCCCTTTATGCAGACATTTATGGACCAACTCCAATCTTATTTAGTCTCACCTTTGCATTCACGCTTCCTCCACCTAAACTGCCGAGGTCGCCTGGTAATTGAAAACTTGTGTCGCCTTCTGCCATGTTCAGTCCCTTAGCATCATCAGGAGAGACCTTCTTTAACGCTACCTTAAGCTCCGTTGTCCTTATAACAAAGTTTTCCCCCGTTACCAAGCGACCAAGAAATGCGTCACTCATGCTCTGTATTTTCCCTAAAGCATTTTGTACATTCCCCTACAACAAACGAAGGACAGAAATAAGGCTTAGAATGTAAACGGAATACAACTATTGAAGTTACTTCTTTAATCATGTTACGTTTCCACGCTTTGTCGAGGTTATTATCAGATAATCTACCCTTTTTAAAGAGTGTTTTGCTGTCGTCGTCTTTGTTGTTTTTTGTATAGGGGACGCTATTCGATCTCTGAAAGGTTAACTTCAACCCAGTCTGGTTGGTTATTTAAATGAAGCACGGTGCTCAGCAAAACTGTTTTGTTTAAGTCAAATTCTGTGTTTGTACGCTGTGTTGTAAGGAAAAGAAATATTGGGAAAAGCCACCCATTTTCAGGGATTGTCAAGCTTCACTTAAAAAAAAAAAAAAATTACCGTGCGTTTCTATGTTTTGAAGTTTTTTCAATGAGTTCACCATACTAAGAGCAGTCCCTCTTTCACCACTTTGTTCGTCGAGTGTGAGGCCAAAAAACAAACAAACGTGAGAAAAAATGGTCGCGCGAAATCTGGACGCGAGGGGCGCATCCAGATTTCGCGCGGCCATGTTTATCTCGCGACGGTTTTGTTTTGTCCTCACACTCGACGAACCAGGCGGCAAAAGAGAGATTGCTTCTAGTCTACTTGATACGGACTTTGTGAAAAAAAAATCGTGGTCAGATTTCTTTTCCGATTCCAATAGCCTTTTCTAAGGTGTGCTTTTCCCACAGTTTACCTTTCGATTAGGAAACACTGTCCTTAAACCACAATTTCAAAGAGCGGCCCAAAACATTTAAAGGTACGTTCAGTACATAATTACACGATAACGTTTTGCTAATTATTTCCACTCTAAGGTTACAACCGATGGCAAAGCAAACCAATTGAATCTATCTGATCAAAAGAGATCACGGACTCACTTTGAAGCTTCGTTTCCTTGGCTGTCACTAGATGAAGATTTAAGGACATGAGAGAGACATCCTGTTGCACTTGCAGCAGTTTCATCTAGTTCAGCAGTAAAAGATTCCTCTGGATCGTTGAGAGTAGACGCAAGAAGATTTGTCGCAGTCTCTGCCATTTGAATTGTTGAATTCTATAAGGAGGAACACAAATATACAAAAGACTAATGTGTCAATTGGTATAGTTTATTTCCTGCTGTGAACTTAGCACACTTATTTGTTTGACGGAACACGCGGCTTTGTTTCCAGTGTACTATATAAACAAACGCAGAATATTGATTAAGCGCGTTATCTAAAACGCTGCTCGCACGTTGACATGCCTATTGTTTAGCGTGTCAATTGGCATGTCCGTGCGTTCACCTTTTTACCCAAAATTCCGAGGAGGAAAATCTGACTGATTACCATTGTGTCGTCGCAGTTTTCACATGCTTCTTCTGCTTGCTCCCCTGTAGCTGTTTTAATCACTGCTAAAACTGTGCGAGACATCTCAAGGCTTTCGGGCTGTATGACTTTGAATTTTGCCACTAACGTTTTTGAAATCTAGTTTCGAGAGAAAATAAAACATATTCACATCATATGATATTGAAACCGCCTTCCACTCGTTCAACATCTAAGACATATAAGAAAAGTCATGCTTCCTTAAAATCATGGTTGATGTTCACCGCTTAGATCATGTGCATTGTTTGCCATTTGGAGCCATAGCTATTCTATTGGATATTTTTATTCTTTAAAAAAAAAAAACCGATTAATTAATAGACCTATGGAACAATTAATTTAACAAACATTTCTACTTTGGCTTTGATTTGTAAACTATTACCCACATCAATGACAAGCTTTGTGATGTTTGACTCTAATTTATGAGTAACTTACTAATTGCTTTACATGTGAGCTTAATTCCTGTCCACATGATGACTTTTCACTTGCTGCCTTCAGGACAGACGTAGCCACCTGTGCAGCCTGGCTGATTTCACCTTTTCTTAAAAATTCATCCAATTCATTGTTCACAAGGCTCTTTAACTGGTCGGCAACGTTTTCAACCGATGTGACACAAGGATCCAGTGATGAGGATGGTTTAACCTAGGAATAAATTGTTCAAAACGACTGTTCAAATATTTGGATCACTATCTTGATCTTTGCAAGTAAGAGTAACTATTGAGCAGAGGTTACGAATCACATTTGCAGTGTCATATATTCCTGGTTTTAAATGGTGCTCAAATGACAGGGTAATCGCAAAACAGGAAAGAGAAGTACACCCTAGTCTTGCGTTATATGCGGCCAAATATGGCAGCCACCTTTGCGTACAATGCGATAAGAAATCTTTATCTTAATTTTTGATTTATATCAATTAAAACAAAATCTCAAATAGTCATAACTGTTGATATTTGTCCCTGCTCGCCATTTTGAGGTATGTTTATGTCAATACGAGTAATGTACCCTCAAAAAATGATGATATACCAGGTTAGATGAAAGTATATTATTATTTGCGTATTTTTTGTTTCATTTTACCTTAACAGACAACTCTGTATAACGGCCACACCAACATCATTCTTTATAATAATTTGAACTGGCAAATGGTAGTCGTGTCCTGGTTTTCCGGCTGGTAACGCTGTTGGAACAGACTTTGGAGAGCTGCCATAAGATATTGGGTCTTCGCCAAGACGAAATTCATAGGTAAGTGGAGTGCTTTTATCTTGCCATTCAAAGCACTCGAATGTGAATTTCGTTTTAAGTGCCACGCCCTCATTGGCTGAAGATCGGCAGTTCCCACCGTAGGGAGATCCAGCAGTTTCAAACTGTTGCTCCCCAAAGCCTTCAGACCCCCATTCCGATTTTACAATGAGAGTCAGTCTAAATATAGAGCTTGATGGCAACGAGTTGGGCTTGAGGATCATATTTGTTGCATTTGCTGCCGTTGAGGTCATGTTGGGCAAGAGAGCAACTTCTTCCCACGTATTATTGTGTGTCTTCAATTGCTTTAGACTCCACTCGTATTGTGAACCATTACATGGTGAATTTGGACACTCGGATGTTACGCGGACTTTACTCGAAGCTGAAACTATTGCGCCACAATCTATAAAGCACCTTTAAACAACAACAACAAAAAAAAAAAACAAAACAAAAAAAGATTACTTTTACCTGATATATACACCTTTTACTACCAAACGTACTAATAAGGGAAGAAAATAGTCTTAAGACATTGTTGTCCGAAAATTGATAATCGGTTTTAGCCAATAAGAACCATGCTTATAACACTAAATGCGTATGAATGCATATCGCCACAACCCCCTTCACTACATGGCAATAAAAGAAATGTAAAGCTCAGGGATGCCAAGTTGAATGTTTACCTCAGTACCACTTGTGGTATCTCGCCGTCTGCAATTTCAAATAACATCTCAGCAAATGAGGTTCTCTCGTCTTTAGATACAGTTAACCTTAAAACATATTCTTTTCCAATGATAAAGGCACTAGGATCAATATCAACTGCAATTCCACTTCCTCCGGAGGAAAACGCGCCGAAGCAGGTATTATCCATTGAGCCATTTTCCTCTGAATTGCGGCAGGACCAAAGGAAAATTAATCCAGTATAATTTCCAGGGCCAATGTCCGCGTCGTAGCTCAGCGAACCATCTACGGTAACAGTCTCCGTAGAACCCCAAAGAACACTGCTTCCACCATCAATTATTGCCCGCACTGGAGCAATAACAACTTTAATAAAGCCATAGTCAAAAGCTTGAAGAGTCTGAGGGACGCTGGATTACCAATTGTGAACAAAGCATCGAACCTGACTTGGTAGATACCAGTGGCTATTGATCTCTTCTTGATAACCCATTCAGCAGTCCCCTGACTTACTAAAGTACCTCTAGGTGATTCGGAGGCTCCCAATTCTGCTTCACTTACCAACCGCCATTCTAACACGCTCGTCAACACTACAGCACCTACGGGTAAACCATTAATTGAGGCTTCTTGGATGCTTTTCACCGCTCGCTTTACAGTAGTTGCATGATACTTGTCCTTTGAAATATTTCTTATAGCCACTGTAAAATCTCCTGTTGATGATTTTTGTAAATAAAATAAATATTCAGATACTTGGAGAACATTCAGTAAGTAATTTATCAGTGTCCACCCTAAGTAACCAGTTTCCACTTTAACTGCCTAAGGAATATTGAATAGTAGATATGAGGTAATGGAATTCCGCCTACAAGTAGAATTGCAGAAAAAAGCCTTTGATCTCTCAATTAACCCACAGTATGCTTATTGACTATTTTCATTTTGCCAGTGTGGTACCACAAATATCTAATACCTAAGATCTAAGAATTTGAGTTATATTTGCATCGTTAAAAAAATCACGAGCCTGTTATCCTTTGAAGACCACTAAACTTTAATACGAACAAAGCCATCAAATTCCCAGGTTAAAAGAAAAACATAGCAAAACATTAAAAGAAAGGCACTCGTTTCTAACTTCAGGCGTAGTAGTCTCTTCTACTGTTCGGGATCCTTGGTGGTAGCGCTAAGTTACCTAAACGACTGAAACTTAAAAAAAATGCATCTGACAAGACAAGAAAACCGGATTTCAACAGCCAAAGTAAACTGCAGGTCACTTGACTGACCTAATGGGTTGCAAGTGAACCCATCCCCGCTGTAGCTTGTCCGACAACTGCATGTGAATGAACCCTGTGTGTTGTGACAATTAGCTACGCCGTGACAGTTGTGGGTTGAGGCTACACATTCATCGATATCTATGGGATAAAATTTGAAATACTATATCTTGACAGTTGTATCTTACTGCTCTTAATGAGCTCACAACAGTGCTCACAACAGAGATAATTAATACAGTCTTTTTCTCAACGAATTTAGGAAACCGTTTGGAGAGCTGGATTATCTTTACGCTCCTTTGTGTTTCTCTGTTGGTTTGTTTTCTCGCGTTATAGCCAAATATCGACATTTTGCAGATTTCAAATGGATTTTGGGTTTTCCTGTTCCGTCAATCGTCTGAGCTCGAGTAAGGGGCGGGGTTATGCAAATCACAACGCATCGCCTAGCCTCGCCCACCTGCGATTCCTACGAAACGGCAGAGACGGATAATCCTTCGAACAGAACAAGTGTATAGAGTTAAAGGGCTTCTCCATCTTTTCTGAAGCTGCTACTATGTCTAGAAAGTGATGTCTGTCTCCAGATCTTTCTCTGGACAGCGAACATGTGGAAACCGGGAAAAATCATCCACCCGATTCTCAAGAATCCAAAACTATAAATGGCAGAAATTCTAAATGTTATTCCAGTGAGGTATTCAAGTGTTACAGCTCATCCTCGCGATTCCTACCCTTTCATTAGTAAAATATCTCGAGATATTGATAAAATGATATCGTCATGTTAGACTCAGATGACACACTTAAAAACACTTTCAAATCGAAACAGGCAATAGTTTAGAGCTGTATCGGACAGAAAATATTTTAAGTATTGATATTTACTCGGCGTCGAGTGCAGGCAGTAGAATGAATATAAAACATTGCCGCTCGGGCGATAATGCATGGACTAGTTTACCTCGAAGATTGAACGCGTTGTGTTGTGTTGATTTCTTTCTCTGCTTTTTTTAAGCGCAAGCTACGTGAACTTTTCATTCAAAAACTCAATTCCCTTGCCCATCTCGAAGAACTTTGCTGCTTTGCATGCCGTTTCCTGCTTTACTGCAATTGCTATTTCTCCTAATCGTCCAAGTTTGCTGCGATATATTGTTTGTAACTATGTTAATTAAAACTATTATATTGTGTTAATTTTTAATTTCATTTTAAATGTTACATTCAATTTAATTATTGTATGTGTGTATTTTTGAAGTTTATTTGTATATATTTCTTTCTGTTTTATAGAGGGCCATGTGTTAGAAAACTCTTTACTGGGTTAATCATGTATTTACCCTCTCAAAATAAAGAACATTGTATTGTAGTGTATTGTATTGTGATTTGCAGAGCTCCACCCCCACTCAGATGATTGACGGAACAGAAAATCCCAAAATCCCTTCGAAGTTTAGAAAAATCGTAGCGTGACACAACGAATTCATTAAACATTCCCAAGAACTACTCTTCGATCATGAAACTTGTCTCACCTGAACAGTTTCTACCATCTCCAGAATATCCGACATTGCATGTACAGCCAAAAGACCCAATGTTGTTAGAACACGACGCATGTGGATCACAGTTGTGTGCATTCCAGGTGCATTCATCCAAGTCTAAAAGAACAAGCAACACCAAATATGCTACAACTCAAATTCCATCCTCCTTCGTAGGGAATAATTTCTTACCTGAACAAGTTACTCCATTTCCTGTATATCCGGCATTACAAGAGCATCCGAAAGATGCAATGTAATTATGGCAAGTGGCATTTGAATCGCAGTCGTGTACATTCTCAGTGCATTCGTCAAAGTCTAGAACAATAAGAAAGGTAAAATAGAAAACAGAATAATCGCTTTTTATCTCTGTACACATTTCCTTTCGGTTTTGAAGGTACAAGCTAAACACATTACTAATGCGGTACAAGAACCCACCCCCTGTATTCCCTTTTACTTATTAATGGTAGTCATTATGTCTGGGTTGATTAAACGCTGCTCCTAATATCATGTTCGTAACCTATAACAATTATGACCTAATTTATTTGTATAATTCAAATGTATATATTTTGAGTTTTCAATTTCCAAAACAAAAGAAACTAGATGATCTTGATAAAATCCGCACAATACCCAAAAGCAAAGTTATGCTCCACAACAGAAATTCGCCCAACAACTTCTTACCGGAACACGATCTTCCTCCTCCAGTATATCCTCGATTGCATGAACAGCCATAAGCCCCCATGTAGTTGTAACAAGTGGCATTTCCGTCACAGTCGTGTGCATTCGTGAGGCATTCGTTAATGTCTTTACAAACAAAAAAAGCAGCCGTTTAGAATACGATGAAAGTTCATATATCAATTTTTATGTGCTCATTTAATAGATTGATCAAAATCCAGTCCACGTAGTCGAGTCTGCCGAGCATACAGGCATGAATGTAACAGTAACAGGCGTGAATGCCTCTCTAAAGTTCAGCAATGAATTTAAAGAATATATTCTTTGTTATCAAAAAGCAATGAAAGCCATCTTTTTTAGTTAGGAGCCAACGCGATTACTTCATTAGCATAACGTGCCAAACGTGTCTGAAAAACTACTTCCTCCGAAACACCAGAGGACGTACGTGTATGTGAAATTAGCCACGAAATTACGCCACAAAATGATTTATACACGGTGAAACCTTCAGCAAAGATTATAAAATGATAAAAGATTAACTATAAATATCCCTAACTAAACTAACTAACCCAAAATACTAATTAACTACATACTAAAAGCTGCTTTACACTATCACATGTGTACATGGAAATCAATTCCTTAATTCCTTATCAGTCCTTTTGGAAAAGTCTGAAAAGAGGGGCAATACTTACCAGCACAAGACTTTCCGTTCCCGGTAAACCCTGGCTTACACGCACATGAAAATGAACCATCAGAATTGGTACAAGTGGCGTTAGTGGGGTGGCAATTGTGACTGTTTGTTGTGCATTCGTCAATGTCTAAGGAAAATAAATCAAATCAAGCAGACAAATCAGGAGGATTGTGAGGATCATGTTCGTTATAAAACATTAGCAGAGCCAGTGAAAAGGGTCAGTGGACATGTGAAAGGCATGGTACTCACCGCTACAGCCAACGCCATCACCACTGTATCCTTGTTTGCAGGTACAGTTGAATGATCCAATGGTGTTGGTGCAGTTTGCATTCACATGACAGTTGTCGGGATTTTCCGTGCACTCGTCTTCATCTTTAGCGAAATAAAATTATCAAAGCTGCATTTACAACACAACAATGACTGTAACCAGATAAACGTAATCAACAAACGTGGGGCGCAAAACATCGCCACAGATTTCGACAGAGAAACAATTATAACCCGTTCGCTGGCGAAAGTGTTGGTGGCGGGAAAAAAATTTTCTCTTGATGTGTTCACTCTGATGGCAGGGGAAGGAAGAACACTCCTACCAAGGAACCTTGCCTATAAACCTTGCCTCTACCACCCTTTAACCTCATTGGCTAAAATTGACGCAATCTTCGTGCTTGATACGGATGAATCAACGGGTTATCACGTGGTCATCATGTCGCGTTATAAATGACATTATGGGTTGTAATAATGTTTGCTTTTTCAAATGACGTCAAGTTAGTTTTCATAAGTTAGCTGCGCAGTGATTTTTTACCAAACCTGTCAACGTATACTAGATAAAATGCCTATTTCTACGAAATAAATATTTATTCTTGACATATATTTCGGTGTATGTGGAGCACTAGCCTGCGTAGCTTGCGGTGTTGTAGGACTTGTAGGCGTGCGAAGTAAAGATCCGCTAAGAGTGAGCGGCAAGGAGATTTGGGAGTAATCGTTTGATACCGCCTGCCCGAAAATCATCGGTGTTTGAATAGTCGAGAGGTAGACACGTCAATCAAATGGTACGTGATCCCTTGCATAGTTCCCAAGGGAAACTACTTTGCATATGACAAGCCATTTGTAAAAATAATGGTGTTTTCCATCGAAGACAGTGTTGTTGTAGTGCTAGATCATCCAGTTAACGTGAGCAGAGAGAAAGAAAAAATATTCTTACGAAAGAGCAAGAGATGGCTGTGAAAGAACTGCTTGCCGGAAGAGATGTCAGATCATCAATCAATTATTTAGTCGGGAACGAAATTGAGAATCTACTCTACCTCTCCCAACAAATCTCCACAACTAAGTTGCCTTCAAACAGCAGCTGAAGAGATTCGTAAGGAATGGAAATGGCCGGTCGTGCTGCATAATAACAGTTAACCTTTACTCCTTTACGCTTATATCTGACAACATATCTTGATCAATAACCTTGTTCCAAATGGCGTGACCTTAAACAAGCATTAATGAAAATCTGGGCTTTCATACAAACTCAGTCGTAAGTAGCTGAAAACTATCTACACAAAGCCTCGGATTATATCATAAAGGAGACGTAAAGCTCTCAAAGGTATGCTTGTTGGAGAGACAATTTGAACAAAGTCTAAAGAGCGTGGCAACCACAAACCTCGAAGGAAGTCCGTGCAGGCCTGTCATTATCTATTCTTTCAGGGTAGGCTGGCGCGCATATTTTGTTATTCAACATGGCGGACGGACAAATGAAGGCTATTATTGTTGTTTACATGCTCTTAACTCCACTAATTTGAAGGACAATTGATTGAAATGTATCCACAAAATAAATTTACCAAGTTTGGAATGATTTAATTGGTGTTACATCATACTTGGGATATGTGAATATTTTCCTGTACTTCTTTCGATACTTACTTCGAGGTTCCCGCTATTTTTCGAAATTCAGCCTGTTCATCACATACCAAGTACTTAACTTGTTATGGGGAATACAACTGACCGCTGAAAGCACGTTAAAACAATATGGTGACCGTTGTTGAGAGAAAACAAACCTCTCGAAGGTTCATTTTTCCTCCGTAATGGCTTCATCTCGGCTCATCTCGCATTTCTGGAAAAATGCTACTATTCATATAGAAGAGACACCATGTTAAGGGATGTTTTTTTCGAACCAAGCAGACTGATCTTCTTTGCGAGCCTTATCTCTTATCTTTTGGATTAGATGATGGGGAATCAATTCGGTGCAGTTGTTTCCTCGTGGGAGACTCAAATCTTAAAAATCTCAAAATCTTTATTTTAACACGGTAAAAATTCATCAGGTGATCTACAATATAAAAATACAACTATATAATAATTCCTATTATTAAAAACTGAACTACGGATATCAGATTTCCAGCTTTTTCATTGGCTAGCAAGACACAGGCTCTCAGCTCATATACCTGCACTACTTATATGGTCAATGAACGCTTCAGCAAACAAAGAAAGTTCAATAAAATTTTCCCTCGAAACGGCAGCCATTAAAACATTAGTCGTCTCGCAGCGGAAGTAACGAGTACAAATTTCGAAACTGGAACCGAAATACAAATGGAATTCAACTTTTCATTGCTGAGCGTTTTAGAAGGACAAGAGACAGCGCTGGGATCGTGTTAAAAAATTTTTTTGCAGCGCTAACAAAATTTTCCGGGCTGTTGATGTTTAGCTAATAGCAGAACGCACTTTTATTTACGAAGATACCGAAAAAAGTTTTTAACTTAACTAAACGAAATTGAAAATATGTATTTAACAACAAGTGTCGACGTCACCAATCTGTAACTATGCTCACAGACCAATCTATTTAAAACCAGCTCAACCGATAAGAACTTCAGCTAAAATTTGCAGCAATAATCCACTATTGAAAATCTTTCCAGTGATCAGTGACGCTTTTTAAAAACTTAACACACATTAAAAATGTTCTAACCTGCACTCGATGCAACGTATCAATCACCAGCTTCAAACTTTCCGGCAGTACAAATATGATGTTTTGTAAAAAATGAGAAGAATCGCCGTTCTTGTTGTTTTTGTCATTCTGTTCGGCCGCGGTTCCAGTTTTTGTTCCACGCATCAAGACAGATTTCTATAAGCCATTTCTTGAAGCATAACCTGAACATTTGTCGTGCTTATCCCTCATATAACTTGTTTCCGACCAGGTCTGGTGAGACAATGTTCCAGTCCATCAAAATAAAGTGAAATTTTGTGTTCATTTTGATGAAATTCGCCCATAGTGCTGTTGTTTTGATAGATTACAAATTCGCTTCCTCCGGTTCGTACATCTACGTGAAAGCCGTTCCACCCTCTTTGAGCAATGATTGCTGATATTTTTTACCAAACTATTTACCATTTACAACCATTCCGAGCAACTTAACTCTGCACTTTGTCCAAACAGGACCCTAAACTGAAGTTTAAGCTTAAGCTTAAGCTTAAGCTTAAGTTTCAGCGTTCTTCTCGGACAGTTTCATTCAATTCATTCAACTTTGCTCGGAAACATTGCAACACACCGAAAGGTTTTCGCACCTTTTTTGCTTAGTCCTTTTTTTCGGTTTTCTTTTTCTCCGAGTTCCTTTCTCCCACTTATTTTGTTCAGATTCTCAATTATGCGTCGTAGGGTTTTTAATAAAACAATTATTCTACTCGGGCTTGCTTGGTTATTTATCACTTCATATCCAGCGCGTCCTCGTAGAATAATTGTTAAATAACGATAAATACACACCTAAAAAGTCTCTACCGTAAAAAATACTACTCTAAACTCGACCTGTTTTCCATGAATGCCGTGTATATAACTTAATTAACAAAATGAAGATTGAACAATTGCTTAAAAAGATCTAGAGATTTCACTTGTCTTAGATTATAGGGTAAGGAAACCATGAAGGTAAGACCTATTTAAAGGAACATTGAGAGGAAAGTGTAGCTATTTTATGAGGTTATTTTGATCAAAAAGGCACCGTCTCAAAACAATTTTTTTCTCATTTTTTTATTTAATTGAAACATGGTTCGAACTTGACTCTATCTACCATGATAATGTGGAATAGTGAGTGTTTTTCTAGGCTGCGCCACAAAATGCAAAACAATATTATTTCCCCTTCATTTCCTTTTTATTTCGCCGCCATGTTAAATCTGCATGTCCGTGCTCTGTGCATGCTTGCGGCCATTTTGGAAGGCACGTTGTATGGGATTTCTGGCTATGGTACGGTTGGGGTGATAAAAGAGGGCGGTCATTCAAAAAACCCTGGTTCTCTGGCAGGCGGTATTTGTCTTGGCTTATGCCCCTTATTCCCGCGCGCCTACAACTTCTCCAGCTACGCAGGCTAGTGATGCACTCCCTTCTTTGGATTTTACTGAGGTTGCGATATTTTTTGAAGGATTAAAGTTGACGTAAATAGTCATTTTGGGGTGCTTTCGGAGAGCTGAAGTTAACATCCTGTATACTAACACTTAACAGTAACCTAAAGTTGTGAAGAAGTTAATAGCTTTTAGCTGGTATCTGAGAGATGTTTGCTCGCGTTTCTCACAAACAGACACATATGGCTATAAGAAGTCGCAAATGCCTAACACAATGAATTGTCTTATCATAAGAAATGTTATTTGCTGAATATTAGCTTAGGTTGAAAGTACCTTGGCACGGAACTCCATCATAGCCACTTTCGCAGTTGCACGTGCTGGAACTGGCGCTGGCTGTACATGCATCATTCGTATCTGGATATATTAGATAGAGATCAATCAGTGGGAAGGCAGTGGAAAGTTAGGTAGGTAGAAAAGAAAGGTAGGCAATTAGTAGTTAGGCAGATAGATAGATAGATAGATAGATAGATAGATAGATAGATAGATGTTAATAATGTTAATTTCATCACATCCTTACCATTAACACCACAGTAACGATCATTACAAGTGGACGGTGTCTTTAACTTATACACGTAAAATCCGCTGCAGTTTCGAATGGCAATTGTCTGGGGCCTCGAACAACAGCTTGAGGCATCATGTATGCATAAATATGGCCACGTCACCTCCAATGCCAGAGTAGGATGACTACCACTAATCCAGCCAACATTATCGCTGTTACAAGTTTCTCTTGGAATGCATTGTGAGGCCATCATTACTCCCGCAGGCTCGGTGAATCGGTGCCAGTTATCATTGGTTATTACTCCTGCATCACAGTTCGAGCTGTCATCGTCTCTTAACCAGTACCTGTTGGGTTCGCTGAGTACTGTATACCCTTGTGTGGTGCACTCTGCTGGAGGAGTCCCAGGAACTGTTAGGAAGAACATGCCAAAGTATTTATGCTGAGTGCAAGTATTGCACGGTGCGTTCTCAAGAAAAATGCAAGCATTTTCCGTTTTAAACTCCCACTCGTTTTTGTTTTTCAAAGATACGGGTATTATTTTAATTCTGCTGGTATGATTGTGTTTAAATCTGTGTTTTCCCGGCTCGCTATACTTGATTTATATGAATTGTCAATGGGTAAAGTAAAATAAAACGAAATAAATAGCTAACAGTGAAATTACAATAATATTATTAAGCACCATGCGTATTTCAAAGTACGCGTACCCGTTGACCATGCGTACGCACTTTTGATTGCAAGCTTACCGCGGATGTTTCATTATATAGCCAAGGTGTGTAAAATTAGGTTTTAAGTATAAGTGGTTCACTAACTGTTGGCCAATTTTATGACATCTTGTGTCATTTTCTTTTCTTTTTAGTATTCCATTTAGAGGTCAAGTAGCTATTAATGCAATTGGTAGGCAATTGTGTGATCTTAGTCCTATAAGATTGGTTCCAAATTGCAGCCAGTTTACGTAAGCAAGGAATTACAACAAGATCTTAAACCCAAAGAAATTAAGCCATCAATTTTCAATCAGAAGCGCGTTGTTGACCATTTTTCATGTTATCTGTGCGATGCAGATTATGTTGGGAGCGCGACACCCTCGTCAGCACATTGTTTAACACAAAATTCGGGAATCGGTAGACATTTCACAGAAGCTCAAGGTGCGACACCTTTTCTAAAGAAAGCCAGTTCAGAATCTTGAAGTGGGATTCTTAAGCTGTTATGTTTATTTCAATTATTTATTTCATGTATTTGCTCGGCCCCACCAGCCTTTGTGTGCTATAAATACTACCGAGGGTAAATAACGGTAACTTATTTTATTTTATTACTGTTTCTCAGGTTATATCGCTTGAATTATCTATTACATGAAGAATGATCCTCGCAGTTGTGAACACAATTTATGCAATTGCGAAAAGAAGCCTGAAAAAACATTCAGGACTTCAACGGGGTTTGAACCCGTGACCTCGCGATTACCGGTGCGATGCTCTAACCAACTGAGCTATGAAGCCACTGACGTTGACGTTGTTTCTTCATTTGATTTCATTTCCGCAGTTCTTATATGATTCGTTTCATATATCATTCATACTCATTTCTTTCACGGGAACATATGAACCCACAATTGACCTGCTCCCAACGTCAGTGGCTTCATAGCTCAGTTGGTTAGAGCATCGCACCGGTAATCGCGAGGTCACGGGTTCAAACCCCGTTGAAGTCCTGAATGTTTTTTCAGGCTTTTTTTCGCAATTGCATAAATTGCGTTCACAACTGCGAGGATCATTCTTCATTAATCTCTTGTTCATCGCATACTTTTTTAACTTCATAATGACGTTAAGCATATGCCGAAAGGACGTAGCTTCTAGCCATTTTTGGATCTTTTTTTTTTTATCTAAACCACTTCGTTTTGGTATTTTTGTTTTGCCATTTTGTTCCCCATGTTACTCGGTAGAACTCTCATAACTATCAAAATCTGGCGGATTTCATGTTCCTTTCCGAATCACCTATGACCTTTTTATTGCATTGCCACCTGTCTCGCTGTTGGTTACCTATTTTGTCTTGTTCTTGTTTAGAGATGAAGTTTTAGGCGGTCGTTTGCTTTTTACGATTTTTGTGACATTCGTAAAATAGGGCAAACAAACTGATTTTCATCTCAGTTACTTTCAAAATAGTATGTGTAGAGGGATTCTACAGTTGTCACTAAACTGAAAGCTATTTTTAAGAGTTGATGTGGTTTTGGGGGACGCAGCCACAAAATAAGAGACTTTTATATGGACTTTTAACTGTGTTTCGAATCCCATAACTTTGTCTCTGTTCAACCTAGAATCATCAAACTTGGCGACCGCAATGTTATCTTTCACGTGCTTGTGTCAGTTTATCGATTGCTTAAAATTTGAAACTCGCCCCAGTTCTCTGCGCACCAGAGCCAGTTGTTTAACGCAAAGGATTATCTGCTTCATTTACTTACCGCAATAGCTGCAACCAATTGACGTCATAACAAATGGTGGCGCCCAGGAAATTACTTAGGATCAAAATCGTCCTTCGTGCCAAGGATCACAGGGTATTAAGTTTCATTTATTCTTCCCTTCCGTGTTCAGAACATTTAAATAGGACCTTATGGTGCTTGGAAAATAAAAAGCCGCCAAAAAGAAACAACAACACGGATCCAAAGACTGAGAAAGAAATTTCGGTTGATGAATCGTGCGTGCGCTTTGCTTGCGACCGGTTTTCAACGAAAACGAAAGATGTGCGAGTCAAAAGAAATCCGAAATCTGAAGTCTTTTTCGGTCCGACGTAACGTATCCGGTCTTGTGCTGTAGATGTTAGAAGAACCAAACATTACAAAGGGTATTTTAACTAGTCTTTAAAAAAATAAAGATGACCTAGGGGGTCTTCGTTTTCCAGGGTGTCGCCGTTTCCGAAGCCTTTGTTTTTTAGGTGGTCTTCGTTTTCGAGGGGTCCTCGGTCTTCGCTTTCTAGATACCCTTTTGAGATGTTCTCGATGATTCGATGATTCGCCGAGTGTGTCTATTCATTCACAGCGGCTGCCAAAGTGTACTCAAATAAAGAGTTCCGATTGTTTAAGCGAACGGCCACGCTGAAGTTTCCTCGTTGTCTTGCCGTTTGGCACCGAAAGTTGTGGGTTTTAGTTGAGGGAATGCTCACAGACCCATAGACATTCGTTTTCTCTAGGCACTATTTCTTAGCGAGTTTTATGAGCTATTTCTTTCGGTTTCTGTTATGATTAGGATGAAAGCAGTTTTATTTTGTCCGGTCCTTTGGTTAGTGTGTGTGTTCGAGGTCTGTGTATCAGGTCTTTACCTCATATGCTTCTCTGATATTCGGTTATTATTTAGCAGTTAGTGTAGCATACCTGTCGTTCATATCAAGCACGTTGCACTGCACAACTTTAGATTATATTAACAGTACTCTAATCTGAATAAATGCTCCAAGCTATCAAGCAACTCTTACCCACATGTGTGCCGCAGTATCTCAAAGAACAAGTGGGACTGGGTTTCAACTCGTATACGTAGAAGTCTCCGCAGTTCAGGACCTTGATTGAACTGCTCCAATAGCAACAATGGTCGGCGGTATAACTATAACATACTGTTCTCGTCACTTCGCCATCGGCAACTGTTGGGTGGTTTCCGTTTAACCACCCGGGATAATCTGTATTACAGCGAGATGTGGGAGGACAGCTCTCCGGTAAGGATATTCCGGCAGCACCCATGAAGCGGTACCACATGACTGTCAAACTGGAGTCACAAGACACAGAGGTAGTAGTATAATTGACATTCCTTTCAGCAGAATTAATTGTACTGTAGGAGCTGCATGGACTGGAACCTGCTAAAACTAGAAGAGCAACAGGATTGGGAACTGAATAAATGCAGATGGTCCGGACAAAACAATCAGTTTGTTAGACTGACACTGAAAAAGGAAAAGAAAAAAAAAAACCTTCGTATTAATGATGGCGATTTAATTTAGCAAGAACCAATTATAGCTCATTAAACGTTACTTGCTTTGCCATTATCCTTATCATTATTCTCATCTTCACCATCACCCCACGACCATCATCATCACCATCATCGTCATCGTCATCTTCATGCTAAAATTATCACACACTAAATAAGACGCTCAGCTAATCAGTATAAAGAAATATATAGCATAGACTGCACAGAAACAAGGTAGTCTTTTGGGAGGTTGGTTGAAGGTCATCTAAAGGACAGTTAGCAAACGTAACAAAAATGTAAATAAAAGCCACAAAAGGTTGCGATGGTAAAATAATTCAGCATGTGCCATAATTCCAAACAAGGAATTTTCCGGAGATTCTAGAAATGAAATACTCGTTTAAAACACTTACTTAACTTAGGACTCGCTTGGGATGCCGTCGCGAGGCTCGTTGATGCATCTCCAAAGCCCTTAACGTTTTCATTCCTCTTCTTTAAGAAGAACTTTCCCTCAAATCCAAAGCCGGAAGAATTTGTTTCTGTGGCCAGAACAGTGCGGCTCTTGGCTTCGCTACGTTATTTTTGACTTGAAGCCATAATAGTAAACTACATTCCAAAGTCCAAACTGAATGACTATGACCTGTTCAAACTTCTGAGTTATGTCATTCAGTAACGTGTGCTATGATTCGGGATCTTATGATACCAGTATACGATACCAGGATTCATCAAACAATAAACAATCGAGGAGTCATAATGCCGACCGAGCTAATTTGGCTTAGCAGGCTAATTCCGTGATGGTAATTCTGTCAACATAAGCCATTGGCCAACTTCAGAGCATTTAAAAGATTAGCAAGGATGCCTTAGGTCAACTGGCTCGTAGGCCTGCTCGGTATTAATCTCAAAAGCCTCAATTTAGCGAGAATTCAGATAATCTGGAATTATGACACATTCTCAATAATGTCATGATCACACAAAATGGCAGTTTCTAGATTCATCGAAACCTGTCTCACATTTTCTAATTGTTTCTATTTGTTTTTTCTTTTACTATCCTCTAATTGATGTCATTCAAAATACAAAACGCTGTCTGATTTCTGTGCCGGCCAGCTTGTTCTGCGATCAAAGTTTATCGATAACAATTTTTTCATGTTGGCCTTCCGAATTCCTTCCCTCTCTTCAAATTATATAGGAATCGATCGACTGTACCAGATTACTTTGCTTACCACTGCCTACTTCGAGCAATAAATCAGAAAGAAACCTGCAATTTTCAGTCAGTGTTACTACCGAATCCTTGATGTCTGGGCATCCTTGTACTTCCAATATAATGAAGTGTTTTGCCTTCGCGACGTACCTCATTTAGTCTTCTCATATAGACCTTGGTACTAATATACTAACGAACACAAAATAATTTATAGACTCCCCTTGTGTAATCTAAGTGAGAAACGAATGGAGTGTTTCAGATACGTTGACAGTCACGTTATTTATTTTTACGTTGACAATCACGTTATATTGCTGCAACGTAATTTGGGATAAATGTACCACGTAAAAGAAACACAAACAAAGAACAAACAAACGAACAAACAAAAACTAGACATTTTCACGCAAAACCTTGACCTACATAATTAGACTCATAGTAGTACAACTGAGATTAGACAAACTAACCTCGGGATGGGTATCCATTTATTAGCACCACCATCAACTCAAAATAAATCCAAATCATTGTTCTCTAAAAGAGAATAGAGGAGTGTACGCGTCACAAAATAAGAATCCAGACAGATTTACACGTTAAGCGACGCAAGTCAAGAGCAAACAATAAATAAATAAATAAATAAATAAAATATATACATTGCAGGTCTGGCTTGTTTTTATTGCAATGCGTTTCTTGAGTCCGTGGATTTTTACTCCTTATTCCATTTTCAACAGGTTAGCAATTTAAATATTCAACATGGCGTCTTAGATGTTTCCCAATATTTGAGTTGCGTAATATTATGATACAGTTAAAGCACGTATCTTCACGAACTGGATAAGATCGGGCCACTTTCTTTAAATACCCGTAATCAGGCATTTGATATTGCTAAAGAATAGAATAGAACCCACATAACATGAAAAAAGAATTAAGGAAAATTAGTGGTTATTTGAAATGAAAATGGGAGGCAAACAGAAATAATAATCATAAGTCAGGGGCACCCAACGACAAATTTCGGTAGATATCTGTTCGGTGGAGGGTAATTCGCCTTGGGATTTCGGCGTCTATTAAAGAGTGCACTCGGATTTTCGTAACTAAAGCGTGGCCTAAAAGATTCGCGATTGAGAAATCATACAGGAATGAGCCCCAGAGGTTTTCGGGAAGGTCGTAATTGCCGTTTTGGGCAGTCAAAAACGTCAACTAGCATTTTCGGAAAGAAACCAGTTCCCTAGAAAGTCCGTGGAAAGTTCATTTCCGCTTGCATTTTCTCAAAGGACGATTTTGTTCTCTAACATTTTCGGGCAATTAAAATTTCAGCTAGGGAATTCGAACAGATGAACTTCTTCTAGCCTGTGAAAACATCACTTTAAACAGACTAAAGCACCATAAGATACTTAAAAATGCCTTTCTACAGCTTTTGGCTGATCTGGCTCGTTGGGAGCCCCTGATAAGTCGAAAACTAATTATTTTATCTGTAAAGCTAGCGACGTCTAAGGAAATACGTTTCCAACCTTACCATACCTTAGTTTCTCAGTCCTATGAAGTAAGAAGAAAATCATCTCAAGTTAATCTCCACGATTCGACGTCATTACTATAGCATAAAGCAACTGCCGCTTCCAAGGAGCACGTTCTAATAATATTTTTTGGCAATAGCACGTTACTTAGTTGAGAACCTTTCATCACTAGGAAAAACACATTAATCTTTAAAGTTGTTATATACAGTACAGGAAGACGGTACGAAACAGCCGTATGTCACAGTAGAAACAAAAGCTGGTATTCACCATAACTGGCAGGGAATAATATATTAAAAGAAGCCTTGACCAAGAGTTTTAACGCAACTGAGGCAGCCTATACTATTCATCCCCTTTGTGCGAGATTGAAGTTAATAATTAACCTAAAGACCATCATTTTAACTTGAATGTTAAATATTAACAAAAAAAAGAAAAGAAATATTCCGTATCATCTTTTGTAGATGGACATCCTGTTCTCAATACACTCTCGGTATCACGCCAGGAAAGTTAATTGAATTGTTTTACTAAAAACAATGACTTAAAGAGTCGTCATTACTCAAAGGGATTCATTGCAAGGATCCTATTTATAACATTTTCAGCAGGCGAAAACAGTACATGGACTGTTATGGTTGTAGTGGAGATTCAAATTGATTTTTTTGTATTCTTCGAACCAAATATCACAAACAAAATTAAACACTTGGTATGAGATTGCCAATTACGAAACTTTCTGAATTTTTGATTTGATGATCAGTACTCCTTTCCCTTACGTTGCTATCGCTCTTCGTCGCTCTAAAGTAAGACCTCAACCCCTAAAACAAATGTGCGCATGAACGTTTCTAATAGACTCGATTTTTGACTCTTTATTTGAAGTTTTTGCAGTCCGATAAAAAGCACTTTCAAGTAGAAGTGCGATAGGAAATTCCTGAACAAGTTAGCTATGGAACCGAATGCACTCTCAAGTAGAAGTGCGATAGGAAATTCCTGAACAAGTTAGCTATGGAACCGAATGCACTCTCTTTGCCGACTGTTTATACTTTTCTCATAGTGTCAATTTAGAGGATGTTTTAGAATATCATGGAAGATGATGGTGACCTCCTTATATCCTTAATTAATTATTAACGTGTAGTGTGTCAACTTTGAGACAATGTAATTCTGAAGACAAAGCTCTCCAATGATCGTTCAACGCCGAAGAATGCTTATTGAAGTGAAGGAATTAGCACATTTTTTTGCCACTCTTGGAACATTTAAAGGTTTCTAAAAGGACTGCTTATCATTTAACCACTTTCATGATCGATGACTTCCACTAATACCGGAACGGTTCCAATTTGCTCAATTTACTGAAGGGTGAAGCTTTGGGTAAATAGGACAAATGTTAGTGTAAACGTTCAACTTGAACCTCAACTTCAATCGGAAATCAAGGCTTAATCGTCTTGATTCTTCCTTGCATCAGTGAAACACAAAAAAAACATTTTATTTATTCGGCCCAGGCTGTGATTGCTCAAAGTGCATGCCAATGTTTTACAAATCAAACAACATGCGAAATTCGTTCCATTAACTACCTCCCCGACATCTTTAACGACACTTGAAATTTGACCTTTTAGCAAATGGACTACGCCCCATTGCCTAAGGTTTCAGGGAGACGTTTAATTTGATAGTGGCCGCTGCTGAATTAAGCTTCCCAGGGCAGTTATTTATCACCTAATGAAAAGGCGCGAATCATGATCATACATGCCAGCTGCTTTGTCATTTTTTTTAATATTCGTCAGCCTGACTTAATAACGCTGCTTAATTGTCCTATTTATTAAGTCTATGGACGTAACTTTGTCATTAGATCACAATTCAGAAATGAATATTCTTCAGGTGACTACGATACACGTATCGATTTGCCATTGCAGCTGCCATTGGGTGAAACCATCACATCACTATAGGAAGACGGTGTATACAATTACCTTGGCGGTTTAGAGGCAGATAACATTAAGCATAACAAGATGAAGGAGGAAATAAGGAATGATACTTATCCCGTTGCCGTCAGGCACTCAATGCGATTATTATTTGCCAGAATAAAAAAGACAAGATAAATATGTATGCGGTTGCAGTGGTAAGATACTCAGCAGGCATTATCAACTGGACAGTAGAAGATCTCGATAATATGGATCGTAGTACTACTCCGAAAATCATGGTAATGCATGGTGCCCACCACCTGTAGGCCTGTGTTGAGAGGCTTTATCTTCCCTGTGCAAAAGGTGGTAGCCGCCTTATGATCGTGCGTAATAAAGTAGGAAAGCAGGTCAGTGGATTGAGATACCATCTTGTTCATGCAAAAGAACCATTTTTGAAGAAAGTACGCGAAGCTAACTTGGTGCAAGGTCCCAAGGAGGAAGAAAGCTCCAATTCCCTCAATGAAAATATATGTCGTTCGTGAAGAGACAAAGAGCTCCATGGAATGCTGAAGGCGAGCCAAAAGAAACAGAAAAGAACTTTCGATGGCTAATAAGTGTGGAGGACTCAAGATAAAGCAACAGCCGCAAAAAAATTCAGGCTTGTACTGGGTGACCAGCTCCCAGTTGGCTTGTTAGCTCAATATTGTTAGCTCAGTTGGTAGAGCACTGCATCGGTATCGCAGAGGTCGTGGGTTCGAATCCTGTACAAGCCTATATTTTTCAGGCATTATTTTCACTACTGCTTCATTAGCAAACGTTTAAAACGCATCTCGTGGTTGCTTTGCAGAGCCCTCGAGCCCATGCTCAAGAACATCCCATCACACCTCAAAAAAGGTTCGAACCGCCATTAACCCTCTCTCGTACGACGTTTTGTACGTGTTTATCGCAATTTCCCGAGGGTACGAGATCAACACGATCTTGTTATTCCATATAAGGGGTTACCACGGCGATATTGCTGGTCCACAAGACTGAAGGCTCTATCTTCCCTGTCACGCATGTCACGCCATCTGTAGCTTGTTTTAAACGATCAACTGCAGCTAACAATGCGGCAGGTATTTGGTTTATAAGTGTGTTTTACGAGCCATTTTCCACCACAGAAGCCACCTGCCTGGCATCATAAAGCTGAGTTGGTGGGTAGTTGGTGGTGAGGCTATCCTCTGAAAGAAAACAGAGGTCAGAAGCAATTTCACACGAAGTGGACCACCAAAATGTTCGATCGAATTATGACGATTCACGAAGTGAAGTTGTGTTCCTAGCCATTCTCTGAGTGGATTCTGGTACCTCGTATGCTCATTTGGGCGAGTTTTGAATTGTAAATAACGCAATCGGAGCAACATTAGGTCAGCAGGTCCTGCTGGCAAAATGGGTGGCTCGACACTTATAAAAAAAGTATCTGAAATAGAATTTGAAATGTTGGTTTTTGTTGAGAGGGGGAGACAAAACTGGAGAACCCGGAGAAAAACCTCTCGGAGCAGAGAAGAGAACCAACAACAAACTCAACCCACATATGATGTCGAGTCCAGGAGTCGACCCGGTCCACATTGATGGAAGGCGAGTGCTCTCACCAATGCGCCATCCCTGCTCCCCAACGTTGCAGGTTTTTAAAGCCGCGGTCTCTGAGGAGCACAGTTAAAGGGTCCGTACATGCAACAGCAACAACAAGAACCTGCCATACCCGTGCAGCCTGGATGTCGTACCCCTATATATCTATACATCTATATCTATCTTAGAAGCCATCAACATTGCTGTCAACAGAATTCAGCACAAAATACACCATCTTTCCAGACAAGACGTCGCATACCAACTCAATATAACTCTCCGCAGCATCTACTTCACCTATGAAGACCGCATATTCCGCCAAAACGAAGGCCTAGTTTATTTATTTAAGGATTTGTACAAGCAGTACCGGTTCAAAAACAATAGGATATAAGTCCCCCACTAGGTTTAACCACCAATCCAACCCTCTCCTAAAAAATTAACTTCATATAAATAGACTAAATGGGCTGCTTAACAAGTGCACGCAGCAAGGGTATTTACCCGGTGACATTTAGGACAAATTATTTTAAAGGTACAAAAGTTGTCGCCATCAACGACGTTGAAAAGTTTCTTGAAATAAAACGACTTAAGTTTACGTTTAAAAGAGTCAATAGACTCAGCCTGCCTAACATCAGTAGGTATATTGTTCCACAAATTTGCTATCTTATTAAAATAGAAGTCCCGAAAAGATGATTTACGATTATTTTTAATCTTTAAGTTCAGCCCTGAGCACGCTTGACGTGTCTGACTCGTAACAAAGGAAAAATAGTAATTAAATGAACGAGTTAGATCAATATGACCATGAAGACATTTAAAAAAGAAAACTAAGTCGAGATATTCAAGCCAGTAATTAAGCGGCAATAACTTCAGTTTCATTAAGCGATCCTTATAAGATAAGTTACTACTATTTTTTACTATAAAGCGTGTAGCTCTTCTTTGCATTTTTCGAACTAAGAATAAATTGCTGATAACAGACTCAGGTGCCCATAACTGAGAGCAATAGCAAAAGTGCGAACGCACTAATGAACAGTAAAGACGCAACAGCGTAACACTGCCAACAGTTCCTGCGCAGCTCCTTCTAATAAAGCCCAGTAACCTATTTGCATTAGCATCTATCATGAGTATATGATCCTTCCAAGAGGTGTCATTTATGATCACTACCCCCAAATCTTTTTCAGTTGAGACAACCTTTACATCTATACCATTTATACTATAGCTAAGGTATGGACTAATACGCTTCCTAAATATATGCAGATTACTGCACTTTGTTGGCTGAAAATACAATTCATTTGACAAGGACCAAGTTGTGAGCGAAACTAAATCCTGCTGCAATTTCGACAAATCAGCATCATTATTTATGATCCTATAACATTTAGAATCGTCAGCAAACTTAGCCAGTGTCATACTATTAATTACATTTGGCATGTCATTTACAAATAATAGAAAGAGAATCGGTCCTAGAAGTGACCCCTGGGGTACACCTGATCCAACGTCAGCCCAATTACTGAAAGTTCCATTTATAACCACTCTTTGACGCCTTCCAGTTAGGTATAAGTAGAAGCAGGAGAGTAGGGGTCATCGATTCCAAACGTTTTTAGCTTCGACACGAGCTTTGCCGTGCACACAGAATCGAAAGCCTTGGCAAAGTCTAAGTAAATTATGTCTGATTCAAGCCCGCGGTCCAATGCATGACCAGCGTGATAGAATGCTTCAATGAGCTGAGTAACGCAAGACTTGCCCTTTCGAAAACCATATTGAAAAGGATACAAGATCATCTTAACATGAGGGACAAGGCGCGAGGCTACACACCGCTTTAGAGATTTAGAGATTACTGGAAGTAACGACACGACACTCTCTTTCCCGTTTTTTAAAAATTAGAGGAGTATTTGTTTTCCTATCTGATAACTGAAAACCTTTGTTTAAACTAAAATTAATAATCGCCGTTATAGATGGAGCAAGGGAGTCAGCACATTCTTTCAACACGATGGTGGGCAGCTTATCATGTCCGATTGCCTTTTTAGTGTCCACTGAACGATGGATGCCCACAATTTCATCAACTGACACTGTGAAATGAGATAATTGTTCAGTAACGCCTGGAAGAATTGGTGCGTTCAGATCAATTTCACACTTCGAATGATCCTTGTAAATAGATTTGAAAAAGTCATCAAAGGCTTCTGCGCGCCCACGATCATCAGAGAATGAGATACCATTGTAAGTTACCTTGTCAGGTGTTGGCTTTTTCTTGCATTTGAAGGAAAAGAACGACCAAAAACGCTTAGAAGTCTTATGGATTTCATTTGATATCTTTTTAACATAATTTGTCCTTTCATAAAGAAGTCGATCTTTAATTTGTTGCCTTAACTTGCGGAATTTTTCCACTTGTTGAGGAGATTTTGAGTTCCTAATACGCCGCCATAAGGTCAGTGAATTGCTGAATAAATTGTTGATAGTTGTCAGGAGGGCGACAGCAGTTTATAAGTAAGACAATGCGATCGTACTTTAGGTTTGATATTTCAACAACGACCATTTCTAAACTTGAAAACTCTGACGGAACTTCATGGAGAGTCGAAGACAGTGTACATGAAAAAGGACTGGGCGCCGCAATGACTGCCACGCGGAGTTTCTGCTCCGTGGTTTCTAGTTGTTTTTATGCTTATTTACTCTGATTTATGGACCTATCCAAGGTAGGCCTAAGTCCTTGTTACAACAGCATATTTCAAACATTTGATGGGGGCCGAGTTTTCTACAAGAGACACTGGTTGAATTTCTTCTTGAAACTTGGTGGCTAGTTTAGACTTGACCTTACAGTTCTTGGTTACTTCAAATCTCGTTTTGTTGCTTCCAAATGGAGCAAACTTGGTCTCAATCTCTCCATATCCCTGGACATTACCTCCGCTTGATTTTACGGTGTTTAT